>JANRGW010029911.1:0-17715 GCA_024733675.1 Psilopsiagon aymara
GGTGGGGGGGTTATTTCGGGGGTTTCATGGTTGCTCAGTGCTGTGTCCAGCTTCCAGTGCTTCCCATTACCCCAAGCCCCACTTTGCGCTTTTGGTGACGGCTTCCCCTGTGACCAGCAGAGGCGAAGCAGGCAGAGGAGACCGCCCAGCCACTCAGCATCGCCTCCCGTAGCATCCCCACCACCAGTGGGGTGACTCAGCCTGCGGGGGGGGACAGGGCACAGCCCTCGTGCCAAGTGGGAAACACTGTGATCTTCACTGGGCTGCCTCCTCTTCCTCGCCCGCTTGCGCGCTTTCTCATGCACGCTCGGGACGGTGTTGGGATGTTCTCATGACACGCGCCACTGTTGGGATGTTTCTTTTGTAAAGCTGATTGTGAACAATAAACGTGATGTTTTCTGTTGGAGCCTCCTGAGGGATGCGAGGTCGCTGTGGGGATGGAGGGGACCGGGTGGCTCAAGCGAGGTGTCCTCCCCTGGGATGCTTAGGGTGGCATCCCTCGAGGGAGACGGCCAGACCAGCAGCTGTGCGGCTGCTGTTACCGAGATACCATCACAAGGGTCTGGGTACTGCTGCCCGGGGTGTGGGTGTCACTGTTTGGGCAGCTCTAATCTACCCTGATGTGGAGCAGCACTGTACAGGCTGCTGATGGGGCCATGGGGAAAGCGCCTCTCCACAGAGGAGGAACCCCCATCCCAACAACAAGAGAGTAAAAACCATTTACAGGTCAGTCTGTGATAGCAAGGAACTTGCAAGAGGTATAAACCTAATTAAGTACTAGTAATGAGCTCCTGACCTAGCTAGGCACAGCTCCTGAAGCCACCTATTCTAGAGTAACCTATGGCCAGGTCCGTATGATGCTTTTGCCCCTCAGGGGGTCCTGTCCCTCCTAGCAAAGGCACAACCTCGCTAATATTTGGGGAACATAATGCCAGAGGACACAGTTTCCCCCATCGCTGAGGCAGAACCATCACCCCAGCTCCCACTTCTTCTTCTGGAGGATATTTAATGCGATAGAACAAAGCCCGGAGCTCTTGCCTCCAGCCCTTCAGCACATCTCGAATTTGAGAGTTTTTTGGGAGAAAAAGGGTAACTGAGTACATACTTCAGCTGAAGCATATGCTCGAGGGCTTTGCTGAGCTGGAAGCTCAACGCCATCACTAACAGAAGGGGGTTCAAGAGGTAACCCCTTCTCTCATGCACCCATGTAACAAGAACACAATTAGCAGGACAGCATTTTTTAGAGAAGGAAACTCCCAAAACCACTGCTTGGGTCACAAACTGAGGAGGAGGTCCAGAAGACCCTCCTATAAAAACTGCAGGAACCCTGCAAGGGGACTTCTGGGGCTACCAGCCAAGGCAGGAGACATGCAGGAGGATGAACAAGGATGCAAACAGCCTGTCCACTCATGTAGGCTACTGGTATAAATCCCATCTGCTCTGGAACCCGGAAACCCAGCCCACGCCGAGATCTGAGCAAAACTCCATCAGAAAGGCAGAAACAAAGGCGATGGCAGGAGACGCTCAGGCATGGACTCGGGTGCTGCCCTCCGCCTCCCGCCTGAAGATGCTGGAGTGATCCCAACCCCAGGACATGTGGATCTGTCACTTCTGGGAAGGGAGAAAGGGGGGAACCCGGTGGCACAGCTTCTGTAGGGTGACCTCCTGTCCCCCTGGAGGTTCACAGCCAGTTGGGCAGACCAGAGGACACACAGGAAAAGTTGATCTAATTTACACAGGCATTTTAAGAGCGTACAGAAGATGCTTCTGTATAAGGCTCATCAGGAACTGAAGGCATTACAGAGAGATTAGAAACTGGTTGTGAGACAGAAAATTCAGAGCAGGAATAAATATTTGATTTCCATCCTTCTCTGCAGGGAGCAGAGGCTGCTTCTCACCCATCTGGGGAAGAAGAGAGCAAGACAGGACCATTCATTTTTGGTGAGACAAGCCTTGCAAGAGCTGCAAACCTGCGAGAGGGCTTAAAATGTGGAGGAAGCAACAACTTAATGGTGTTGCTGGCTGGAAGGAGTAATTACAATGACTTCCACATATTGCTTGCTTCTAAATTAACCAGGAGCACTCAGGAGAAGCCCTGTGTCTCCCTAAGGGCAGCGGTTGGAAAACAGCGTTATCGTGTGCAGCAACACAAGAAAGTCACCTTTGGTAAAGAAGGAAATTTTTAACAGTGCCACGGAGAAGGTCTTGTGCTTGGGGTAGGTGCACTCAGCTGGGACACTGCATTGTGTCTGGATACCTAAAATGAGGGGGGGAAAGAAACAGAAGAAACCCAAAAGATAGGCAGAGCAGAGACAAGAGCACTGTCAGGCTGTGGTGGCTCAGTGAGGGCTGGCCCAGGAGGAGCTGATGAGGGAGACAGGCGGATGCAATAGATACCACCTGCACGATCTCCTCTATCTCCCCACCAAGGGGCTGTTAACACGCTTCAAGGGGAGGAAAGGGAGTGCTCTTTTCCTTCCCAATCTGCATGACTTGCTGCTGCAAGGCTTTCTGCAGGCCAAGGGCTTCACCAGACTCAACCCCCCCACCCCCGAGAGGGCTTTGTGCTGCAGCAAAGAAGACCAGGTCTAACACAGCAACAGGAAACCTTCAGGCCCGATGGCTGTTAATTATCAGGTTTGAAAAGGAAACGCAATTCCTGAACCCCTCCAGCCCCTGTCCAGACTTCCAGAGGGCACCATCAGCTGTGCAGGCTCTACCTGCCCAGGGACATGGGCAGCACTGAGATCCCTGCCTTGGGGTGGGCTTTTGGGAACTCCTGTGCTCTCTGACACGTGCAGCCTCTGCTCTGGGCTCGCAGGTTGTGTTTCCCTGTGGCAGGTCCCCTCAAAGGAGGTCAAGCCAGCCCATGCTTTGTCCCCAGGAGGTGATGATTCCAAGGTCCCCATTACTCGCAATGCCCTAGCAGTGGGGGGTGCCTTAATTGCCTCCTTACACCTCTCCATCCTGCTGGGAGCCTCCTCCACTCCCTCCCGGAGCCAGGAAGGCTCATTAAGACTCGTGCGGTGCTTGCACGAGGAACGCGCTGTGCTTCCAGAGCATCTGGCACAGCAACGGCCCCCACACGGCTGCTAGTGCGGCAGCAGAAGGCCTTACTAGAGGTAGCAGCTGTTACTAGAGGTAGCAGCTATGGAATCACGTGTGGGGCACTGCTTTCCCAGCAGACCAAGGGAGCTGGCTGTCCCAGAGCAGGTTGCTCTCTCCAGAGCAGAGGGCTGGGCTGCTTTCTGTTTCCATCCGTTCCTGCACACCAGTATCCCCATCTGCCATCCCTCGGCTCAATGCAACATGGTAGGGCTCTGATCCCTGTGAAATGGGGCTCCAGCATCTCCATGGTGCCTCCTGAGTGCTCCTTCTGCCTCCGGAGAGCTGCAACCCTCCTAGCCATCCCGGGGCAGCTGCACGGGGGACCTCGGTGCGTCCCAAGTCCTCACCAGGGACCTCTTGTTATACCCAAGGTGGTGCAGAGCAGCGCTCAGCACCTGGACTGTGTCTGACAGGCAGGGGAGCGATCCCTACCCCTCTGCATTACTGCACAGAGGAGATGGGGCACAGCAAGGACTGTGCCCACAGGTGGTGAAGAGGTTCCACAACCTGACCAGAAGAAGCCAAGAAGAGTCTGAGTGCCCTCTGCCTGAGGAAAAGTCAGCCTGACATGTGGTCTCCTCCTGCCATCAATGATAGCGATAGGTAAGAGAAAATGAGACAGTTTATGTCACATATACATATATTTTGCAGTTGGTGATTACATTTCTGTTTCTCAGCTGGGGAGTACAATTCAGTCTAATGTCAGGCAGCAAACAGCACTTCTCTCTTTTAAAGCATTTCACTGTGGCTTCTGAAGGCAAAGGGCTGAAGGAGTTTCCATCTGTGATAAGTGGAGAATAAGATAGGACCAGCCAAAGCAGAGCAACAATTACAGCTCCTTACAGATGCAGAGGGACAAATCAGACACTTGCTGCGGACTCACCTTCACCTACAGATGGGCACTTGGTGTCTTTGTGTGGAAACTAAAGACAGGGTAACATGAAGCTAGTAGTGTATTTGCCTTTTCCACTAGCACCTAAGAGACCAGCACATGTTGCCTGCGTCAGCCCAACGAGGCTTTGACTGGCTTGCAGGGTTTGAGAGAGGCAGACTGCAGAAACCCTGCACTTGGGGGGTCCAGACATGAACTGCTCAGGTTTTGCTAAGCCATAGCAGATGGAGACAGGCCAGCGGGATGCTCTCATTCCTCAGGAGGCATCTCTACCTTGCAGTCCTGCTGTATCACTCACCACCACCACGAAAGACACAGTGTTCCTATCTTTCAGTGCTCTGCGGCGTTGGGTTTGGCCATTTTCCCTTAGCTTTTCACCTAGGAGCTGCTGATGAATAATCCTATACAACCAGTCCCAGCATTTCCTGAGGGAAGCACTCCCTGCGGACACATTGATCAAAACCAAAGCACATTTAATTGAACCCAGAATCACATACACATGCAAGCTCCCCCTCCCCACACACAGACATATGCACACACCAGCTCACACTGACTACTCGCTGCTTAGGAGCAAAAGTGGGTGAACTACATAGGGATTAAAGCTTTAAAAAAGCCACAGCAAGAATATGATGCTTGAAAGTGCTGTGTCCCTGGGGAGATTAGACTAGCTGCCTGGAGATAAAGTAACGATGATGGAAAGATCTTCTTCCTTGCAGAGATTCTATTCCCAATTATCTCCTCTGAAAAAAAGAGAAAAAATCTCCCAGCTTTTATCCATCTCTTGATAATTTCAGCTCTGCGCCTGCCTAGTTGCAAGAGGTTGATGCTTGCTGAAAAGAAGAAGGAATGGGTGCAGGAGGTAGGAACAGTAAGAGAACAAGGGGGACAGGAGGCAGCGCTTCATTTCTTTCACCTCCAGCGGCGAAGGCAAAGGGGAAGATAAACGATCACTGCAGAGTTATCTTTCCGAGCCCAAAGGCAGCTTCGCTGCCTCCACCACTTCCTTTGTCAGGCAAACAACAACCAGGAGGTCTGATCCACTGCTACTCTAGTAAGAGACAAGATGTCCTCCCTATGGCTGTAGGGCAGTGCTTGGAGGTGAGGGAAGAGGAGTTCATGAGCCGGCAGGAGCAGGAGTGTGCCCAGCCTGTTCCTCCCCTTATCTTTGCCTTTTCAGACAGCTAGGAAGCCATTATTGTTTCAGCAGCCAGCCAGCACCAAGGACGTTTCAAACACAGACCAGCCAGAAGACTGCACAAAAGATCAGCCCATGGCAGGGGGCTGGAACTGGATGAGCTTAAAGGTCCCTTCCAACCCAAACCATTCTGTGATTCCATGATCAAGCCTCAAGCCACCCCACAAGACAAGGCTGGACCCCAGTGGAGACCGAGGCACCATGCCCAGCAGGTAGGGCTTTGCACAGGAGAAAAGGAGAAACCTTTCCCCTCAGTATTATGCTTCTCCACCCGTATGGATTTCAAACAAATACAATCCTAGACCCCCAGTAAACTGCTTAAGCCCTGGTTTATAGGCGTTATGCTATCAGGATACAGAGACAGCACAGGTTTCTTAGAGAGCCGAGGTCAAGGAAAACCTCAAAGCAAACAGACCCTGCACATATAAAGGCCATGGAGGGCATGAAGGGGGGGATGAGTTTAGTGGGGATGGGGCTGTCTGCAAACTTATGACCCATACTCACAGCGGCTGCCTCTCCCATACAATGGAAACATTAAAAACCACTGAACTGCCCCGAACTGCTTCAATATTTACCCCTGTTTAGAACAAAACGCAGAACTATGCCCCAAAAGGGGTTCAACTTGGGAAACGATCAATTCACCGGGCCGTTGGGCTGCGGGCGCTGCAAGGAGCCCACCCCCGGTGCCAGCCCAGCCAAAACGCACCCCGAACCCCTGGAAAAGGCGGGAATGCCGGGAGCATCCCAGAAATCCCAATTCCAACCGCATCCCGGGGAAGCGCCGCTTAGCGACAGGCACCGCACAGCCACCTCCGCCGCCAGCGCCCCAGGCCCCGCGCGGTACCCGACACGGCAGCCTGCCAATCAGATGCGCCGGGCGGCGCGCTGTCACCCAATGGGCGGCGAGGTGGGCGGGACTTCCCGCGCCGGTTGCTAACGACAAGCGCGGCTCTTCCTTAGCAACCGGCGCTGTGGGGTGGCGGCGCGGGCCGCGGTGCAGGTGAGGCCGCGACCGGAGCCTGCTCGGCCCCTTCCTTCCCCCTGCCCCCGCCGCTGGGGGCCGCCTGCCGAGCCCCGCTTTCCTTCGTTCCCCTGGGGCCGGCCGGCGGGAGAGGGCCGCCTCGGGTGTGCGGCCCTCTCAGACTGTGTGCCGACCCCTTGGTGGTGCCGCTCTGGGGGCTCTTCCTTGACGTGCCCCCTCGGTGTCCAGTGACTCCGGACGCCGCTGGGGCTGTGGTGAGGCTTTCCCGACCCACGGCTCGCCTCCTTGTCGTTTTAAACGGCTTCTTCCTGTGGAAACCGCCGCCGGCCCATAGGGCAGCCCCCTGCCCTCCTCGGTCTGTTGTCCCGGCGTCGTCCTAGGGAGAAGCTAGGTATTGATTGAAGTGGCTCCTGGTGTCTGCCTAAGACACCGGGACACATAAGAGGCAGGTGCAGGCCAGGCGCGATTCTTGTGGAGGTTATGGGGATGTCTTACAGTCCTGCATGTGAGAGCTGGTGCTCTGTTAAGAGCAGGTGCTTTAGCCAGCATCTCTACATGCTTGGCATAAATGCTTGGTCTGTGTACTGTTGCCTGACACCGTGTTTGTTTTGTTTTCTGTTTAATATCGGATCACCCTTGTTTCTTCTGAGTAGGAAAGTGCTTTGAGAGAACCGGAGGGAAGGTAATAGAATCACAGAACGGTTAGGGTTGGAAAGGACCTTATGATCATCTAGTTCCAACCCCCCTGCCGTGGGCAGGATGACAGTGAAGTATTCTGAATGTGCCAGTTAGAAAGTGCGTGCCTCTGCATTGCCCAAGTCTACTTTAGGTAGGTTGGTTAATTGGGCCCAGAGGCATGGTCAGGCTTTCCCATCTCATCCTCCCAAGCTGACAAATGCTTGGGGACGTGAGGAGCAAGTGCGCAAAGCAGACCAAGATGTTCCTGTTATTTCCGTCCAGACATGTACACCAATCCTGTTCCTAAAATACTCTTATCCTTCAACTTGTCGTGCACAGGCTGAAACCCTTGCAGATAATAGTGTCCTGGGAAAATCTTTTTGGAATTAATCAATAGGCTGATGTATTGTTCTCCCCTCCCTTGTCGGAAGCTGTATCCTGCCTCGGCTCTTCCCTCAAGTTCAATTGGTGCTTCTGGGAAATGCTGTGCTCTTGGAGCCTTGTTTATGGAAAATGATGTGACTTTTAAATTTGTTTGCATTAATGGTCTGTAAGATAACACTCTTAAGTGCGTGGGGGGTGACAACGGTAGTAACGGCAAGATGGGTTTAAAAATATCATCGTAATAGTTTATTGGCCTCTCATTTTAATTCAAAGCTCTCTTACTCTTTCCTGTGTTTGTTTTCATTCAAGCAGCATCCTCTGGGCTGAATTGTTTCCCCTCCTGCTGAAGCTGCTCTGCTTGTGCTCCCAGAGGTGGCTCTTGCTGAGCTCCAGGCAGCCCCCCCTCCCCTTCCTGGGGTCACTGTGGAAGGACCATGGCAGACACCGGGGAGGGGAAAAAGGAGGAGGCTGAATATAAACGACTTCACACCTTTCCACTGATTAGGGTAAGAAGAGGGATGGGTTATGCCCTTCTACGAACCTTCCAAATAGAATTTCTCCCAGTGAGTAGCTGCTGTCAGAACGTATGTGCTGATGGTTCTATGGTGGGATCCTGGTCATCACTGCTGCTTCTTCCCTGTCCTTGACCTCTGTTGAGGAAATTCATTAGCCATTGTTCCCATCCCTCAGACAGGGGAAGCCTGGGGCAAAGTGATTCATCTGATATACTGAACGTGCTGCCTGTGGAGCCCTCTTCTGTGTTCTGGATGCAGCTTGCTTGTTTTTTTTTTGTCGGGAGCTGGAGTAAAATTTCTCACTAGTGAGCCAGATAGCAGAACAGGAAGAAAAGGCTATGTAACTTACACTTCTTTTACACTTTTCTGCTATTATGCTTATAGCAATAATTAAAGACTGTGGCTGAGCCGAATTAGCATGCTTTCCCTTCACCTTGTAACAGTAAAGCTCACAAATGTATTTGTCTCCTCCTTTAAGCTGTGCTTACTTAGTGCTAGTCTTAATGTTAGATAGAGAAGAATTCTGCATTGGCTGGGACAAAGGAGCAAATGGATCACTTGTAATGCAATAAGGCATTTTCATATTTACTGCTCTCTGAAACAGTGGAAATACTTGGTGTACAGACAAGCCGGTGTTGCTGGTGATGTCCCCCACCTTGAAGCAGGCATTAAAAGTCACAGGACTAGCAGCCTCTTGCCCATACCCAGCAGTCTATGCCCCTGCTATGCTGTGTGTAAAAGGGAGGGCTACTTACTGTTGCCTTGTGTTATTTTTCTGCTTAGTTTCTCGTGTTGGTTTTCTCTTTCCAGCACACAGACATGCCAGAGGAGATGCGTGTAGAGGCCATGGAGCTGTGTGTCACAGCGTGTGAGAAATATGCCACCAACAACGAGGTACTAGCCACATCCCAAAATGGCTGCTGCAGATGAGGGGACCTGCAGAAGCAGGGCTAAGGGTGCAGGGCAGAGTGGAGTCACATCGTAACATCCTATTACTCTCTGCACTGAGTAAGGACAGAGGAAGGCAAAGATCTTGTCTAGATCTTAGATTCGGTTTGCTTTGTCAGCAAGGTCCACAATAGCACTTTGCTTTCCTGCAGGAAGCAGAGATCGGTAGCAATGCTGCCTGCCAAACCTTTCCTGATCCTGTCTTTCCTGTAACATGCTTCCACTCTGATCATAAAATGCCGTGTGTCCCAGGGCTTGGTTCAGAACTGTGTGGAGATTCCTGTTTTAGGGATGAGTACATGAAAGTCTTTGAACCTTTAGGTACAGTCTGTTCAGTCTTCTCTCTCAGCTTTTAGCCTCCTGAAGGAAATTACTGAGACCATATAAATAGGGAGTGATGCAGAAGTTACAGCTTTTGGAAAGGTTGCCCTTAATTTTGATAACGAAGGAAGGCACACCTTGCTCCATGGGCGTGGCACAGACTGCTTGTTGCTGGAGCAGTTTTATGTTGGAGCAAGAAGACAAAGCTATGAAGCCAGATATTCCTTATGTCCCATCATGCCTGTGACACCTCATGTCACTGCAAAATCATCTTCTCCTTTTTTTAGATCAAGCAGGTTGTGATCTAGGAGAAGCAACAGCCTTTTAAAAGTCAGCCTAGTTTCAGTGTTTTGGTAATTAGCTGGAGGAAGAAAAAAATGGACTTCTGTAAAAATAGCTGCAGCTTAGTGACCTGAATCTCCTCTCATGCTCACTGCACCCCACGTAACTCTGTCAGCATCTAAGCCAGAACTCTTGCTTCAGACTGTGTGAATGAGGGAAATGGTTGCTAGATTCAGTTCTTTAATGTCTCCTCACTGCTGTGTGAGAGGCTGCTGTAAACACAGAGACCTGGTTTACCCTTGGGCATAGCTCTGGGGAGCTCCCAGTTCCTGCAGGACAGTGGCTGTACCTGCTGCCCATGGCTTGAGTAGTCTATTGAAGGGAGAAGACAACTAGTGGGATGCTTGTATAATATCTCACTGTTTGCTCTGTCTCACCCTATGCTTTCCTTACCATTCTCCAGAGCGCTGCCAAGATGATCAAAGAGACGATGGACAAGAAATTTGGGTCCTCCTGGCATGTGGTGATTGGGGAAGGTTTTGGCTTTGAGATCACTCACGAGGTGAAGAATCTGCTGTACATGTTCTTCGGTGGCAGCCTGGCCGTGTGCGTCTGGAAGTGCTCCTGACATCTGGCTGGGTCCCGGACTCACCGCATGCAAGAGATTTCTTCCTTTTCTTGGCAGGTTTTGTACAATCTGGAGGTGGGGCTTTATTTTTAATAGTTAAATGTCAAGATTATTTCTTTCCATACTGACGCGACACTTCCATGGGATACATATAGTTGCTGCGTGTGCGTGCGTGTGTGTGTATAAACTTGCAAAGCTGTCCTGTCCTTGCTCATGGGATTTCTCATCTGTCTGTGGCTCTCTCCTTGGTGTCTGAGCTGAAGCTGGAAGGAGGTGGGGAATAGGTAATCTCACAACACGCTGCAAAGCTGTGCAGCAGCGCTAAGAGGGGGAAGTGAAAGAGGAAAGGTGCTATCTAGCCCTAAGGGGTTTTTTCCCTCCCACTTGTTCCACATTGTGTCCTCTCTTCTCTGCCTTCCCCAGTACAGTATGGTACGGCTCTGCCAAGCACCTCTCCTCTCTCTGAATACCATCTTCCCTGCTTCTAAGATGTAGAGTACAGAACTGGCAGTGCCAAGCCTGCCCGTGGAGGTGTGAGCCACAGGGAAGCAGACCTGGCTTGCCCTTCCCCACTTCTTTTGGGAGGGTACAGCAGCTGAGCTGTCTGGGTGTAGGAGGTTGCTATGCAAACTGCCCCCTCCTTTCTCACCCACTGCTTACTGAGATAGCATGAAAACACAGGCAGCTGACGACGCCTGGGAAGTGGGTGAGAACTATTCATAAGGCTCAAATGCCTCTCTGTCAGTTCTTGGGGGTGTTGCAAGTGCTGTGTACTTTCAGCATCTTGTTTGGAGGCTGAGGGAAGAAGGAGGCTCCATGTGAGATGTCACATCAGAAGCCTCATGTCTTTTTGGACTTGCGTTCTTTTAGCCTGTTTCATTTTTCAAAGCTGTCAGTGCTGGAGGATGGAGTGCACGTCAGTGTATGTTACGTACATGGCTTATTTATATAAAACTGGGGAACTGTGTTTTTACAATAAACATTTAGGAAAATGTCCTTTTTTGTGTCTGTTCTAAAATGAAAATCCCAAAGTGGAGGATGAGAAGGAAAAGTAGTTCAGGAATCGTGGAAGTAAGCAAGCAGTGGTGTAGCTCAGTCAGAGGACAGTCTGCATCCTGTATGTTTCCTGGGCAACTCATAGGTGCCGTCTCATCCTCCCTATTGAGTACATTTCACCAGTGCAAGCAGCGATGATGATGAGGGCTGCCAGGCCCACAGTGCTGCTGGCCAAAGTCCACTCGGCTGTCTAAGCAGTAGCAGCAAGGCAGTGTGCTGGTGTTGTCTACCCAGCCAGTGTGCCTCTACTCTGACCTTTGTGTTTGTGCCTTCCTTAATTTTTCAGAGTTTTCCTCCCAGAATGTCACCAGCAGTACCGCTGGCACTTTGTATTTTATGAGATGCCACACTTGAATGCATAGTTCCAGTCCAAAGGACCTTTCTGCATTAGTGCCTGCAGTGGATCAACCCGGTGGAGGCTCTTGCAATTCCTTTTGCTCCTGTTCTCAATCTCGGTGTGATGTTAGAGATGTCCTTCCTCCATTTGGTCATGTCAGGAGCTCTTCTATAAGCCAGGAATCAGAGTAATTTGAAGACAACTAAAAATTATTTCAAATTTGGACCATCTGTGCTGGCTGGGCTGAACACCTTCTCACATAACTCCCTAGGGATCAGGTGGAAAGTTGGGGGGGCATGTAACTGGTACTATGATACCAGCCATGTGTGATGAACCACAGTGGGAGGATGGCTGTGCAGTGTAGAAGAGTCCGAATTCCTTAAGCTGTCTCTTGGTGTGGTGACTGCCTCACTCCACCTTGATGTCTTTACATGAAGACAGCACTGTCTGCAGCTGGCACATGGGAAAGATTATTTTCTCTTCCACAGCTCTCTAGCTCTTCTAGGTTCTGAGGTAAAGCCAGCATCTTTGCAGTGCCCTGCATTGGAGCATGGCGATACCTTCAGCCGTGCCACAGTCGCTTTAATCATACCTCCTTCACACTAATGAATAATTAACTGCTGTGTGTAAATGCAGACACGCTGGTCATGAGCATCTCTGCAGGGTCATGGTGACCTGCAGGTGACCGCAGGGGGCTGCTTACCTCAGCACCCAATCTTTTGGCCTTGCTGCCAGTTTGTTATCTCTTTAGCCACCAGCTGACCAAAGCTAATGTCTCCATGACCTGCATCAGCGATAAGCAAACGTTGAGCGCTTCCCAGCCTTCTCCAAGCATGAACATGCAACCAGATTGAGGTGAGCTAGGTGTGAATTCTGCAAGTGACTCCAGCCCTGACACTCCACCAAAGGAAGCACAGGGGGGGCTCACAGGAGAGCAGCAGGATATTTTGTTTCCAAGGGTAACAGCTTTCCCACAAGATGTTACCATGAAGAAGCCAACCCGTCTTATCTGGTTTGCATGCCCTGTGCATGAAAGCATGAACCTCAGCTTCCCAAAACAGCTCTGTGTCAAGGCCCCTGCTCTGAGTCAAGTGTTCAATAAGACACATTGATTTTCCTGCCTACTGCAAGTTGAGCCATGCAGTGATGGCCCCTGTATGTTAAAAGACTTTTGCCTTCTTTTTGCTGTGGAACTGGCACGTTTTTTGGCATGTCTGTATCCTGGAAGCATAGAATAGAGACCCTAAAGATCAGCTAGTTCCAAACCCCCTGCCATGGGCAGGGACACCTTCCACCAGACCAGGTTGCTCAAAGCTGGTTCATGGATCAGAGATTGTCTCTTGGCATTTCCCGCAAGAGGCACCCCTGCCACTGATGCTCTGGAGCCTCTAGGGCCTACCTGCTTTTGACTATAAAGCTGCAGCCTCTTGCTGAGGAATTTTACCTTACAAATTTTCCACAGAAAGTTGGGAAGTTGGCAACAGGTGCCTTGCTATTGTGTTCTCATCTCCCTCTCATTTCCTGCCCCCTGTATGCTGCTGCCGTTACCCATCAAAGCATGGGGCTGAGTCAGATGTAGAAAATGAGATGAAAAATGCATGGTGTCAGCCGAAATAACCCTTTCTATCTGCCCTTCCTGGAAAGCTGCGACAGCAGCTCAGGGGGCTGTGCTTCATGACTTCATCCTTCCCTACTGAGGAGAGATGGGAAACATCATTAGCAGCGGCTGGGGAGTCCTGACTCGATGCCAATGGTGGAAATGTCCTTGGATATACAGCTCTTCCTCCACCCCAGGGGTGGCTTGAACCCGCTGAGAAGCAGGGGAGGTGCTGGGAAGATGGAAGGAGCGATGGTGAGGAGAGGAAGATGGGAAGAAAGAGGTGCAAATTCAGCGCTTCTCTGTTATGATGTCATGGCAACAAGGTACGTCCGCACGCTGTCAGGCGATGGGGGCAGGCTTTGAAGCTCTCCAGCTCTTCCCTGTTGCTGCCGGCTCGTGTCTGACTCGCTGAAAATCCTGTGGTTAATATTTAATGCCAGCATTGAAGCGCTAAGAGTGAAAAGTGCCCCCACTTAATCCCCCTGCTTCCACTTTCCGATGGGATGCTAAATCAAGGGGGGTGGGGATGTAGGATTGCAAAGCTTCCCTTGCCCAGGGATGGGACTTGTGGTCAATAGTATGGCTTTGGCCCATAGGGTCTCTGTCCTCTTCTGGCTCCAGGATGTGGGGGGAGGTTTGTTTGGCGCTGGTCTGGAGTACTGGAAAGCGGCGGTGGGGCAGATGTGTGTCTCCCTCTTTCATTGCTCTCCCAGGGCTAGCTATGGAATAAAGAAATCCATGGCCTTGCTCTGGGAGCTGAGCCCAGCTCCTTTGATGCAAGCTGTTAGCACATGGTTTTTGTTGGTTTATGTTTTGCTAAGCAATGACCTAACGATCCCATGTTCCAGCTACAGCCCCTCCTAGGTGCCTTCTTCCCAAACCCTATGTCCGGGCTGGATCCAACAAACCTTCTGGAACAAGACACCATGTTCCCCTGCCTGGTGTGGGGGGGGAGCCATCTGCTCCCCTTCCCAGCTCCTTCCGCAGGGCTTCGAGCTCAGCAGCCAGGCAGGAAAACTCTCCTCCTCCCGGATCGCTCTGGCTCCCATCGGCCATCTTGTCAGTGCAAGGCTCGGGAGGGGAGCGTGGAGCTGCCTGAATCTGGGGCGGCTGATGGTGTCAGCCACAGATGGTTTCCAGGCAACTGTCACACTGTGGGACACGGAGAGCCAAGAACACCGGGAACACCGTGTTCCCTCCGCAGCGCCTGGGAGGGGGATGAGCCTGGCATGGACGAAGCCCGCAGGAGATGGTGCAGAGAGGGCAGCGAGAGTGAGAGGGTAGTGCAGGGATGGCACTGGAAAAGCCCCTCCCGTGTACACCCTCCTGCCCGCTGCTCATCATACCCTCACTGGTTTGGAGTGAGGATGCCCAAGCTGGCTGCTGGTACATCACGCAGTGAGGAAGGACCACTTGGTGCATGAGATTTCATGTGCCCTCTGCGTCATTTGGGAAATCAGAAAGAGGAAAAACATTGCTCCGGTCTTCCAAGCCCCCAGGTTTGTTGTGGGTGTTCCTGTGCTTCTCTGTCCCTTCATAAATCCAAAGTTCTCTCCCTACAAGTCACCAACCCTTTTTGCCCATGCAGCCAAGCTCTGTGTCCCTGGATGTCACTGGAAAAGTGAATTCCTGATAAAAATGGGCTGCCTTCCCCCTTCACAAGCTGCCAGTCCTCCCCAGTGCTCAGTGGGTCCTGCTGCCCTTCTGGGCAGATGCCTGAGGGAGCAAGCAGCATCCCCTCTCCTCCCTGCCCACCTCCCCTGCCTGCTTCAGAGGCCCTGCGAGCATCCCTGCCCATGAACCTTGCCTGCTGGGCAGCTCTTCCTTACACTGCCAAGCCCAGCTTTCCCCCTCCCAGCGATGCTGATACATCCTCTTCATTTTACCTAATCTGAGTGGTTTTGAAAGGGGGCTGAGATCAAGTGGTTTTAATCACTTAGATTTTTAAGGGTGATAGAGTTGCTCTGTCTGAGCAGCAGGAGCAAAACTCTCCTGGATTACAAGTGTGTGGATATGGTGGGCATTGGGAATGGGGCCTGTGTAGTGTTGGGCAGGGTGAGTGCTGCCGAGAGGCAGAACCACTTTGATGCCCTGTATACAAAGAAAGGTTCTGCAGCCCGGTGCGGGTGACAGCACGGAGGGACGGGATGGTGAGGGCGTTATCTGCAGCCATCGCTGTCCCCAGGCCAGC
Source organism: Psilopsiagon aymara (assembly GCA_024733675.1). Classification (NCBI taxonomy): domain Eukaryota; kingdom Metazoa; phylum Chordata; class Aves; order Psittaciformes; family Psittacidae; genus Psilopsiagon; species Psilopsiagon aymara. Next base: position 15,118 of record JANRGW010029911.1, read on the forward strand.
TTGGTGGCTATTGATTTGGAACTTGCCCTGTTCACACTGACCGTGGCGGTGCCAGCTTGCCCCTTATCAGCATTGATAAACCCTTCGCAACCTCCCGCCCCATCCCACTGCCATCCTGGAGGTGTCACTCCATGAGGTGCTGCGGTGACATATCATTCCTGAGACTCTTCCATCGCACTGGTTGTTGTTCTGCTGTGGTGCTCTAAATTCAGGACACCTTGCTCCTGTTTTTGCACAGAGGCTGCAGCCACAACCGTTCTCTTAGCCCCAGGTGGCTGCCCACATCTTGCTGAGCATCTCAGCTGACAAAAGATGCGACGCCGGCTGCAAACACTTTTCCAAAGGAAATGTAAAGTCAGCCTCCTGTTTCTCCTGTTCCTGGCCCTTCTGGTGCACCTGGTGATGGATTTGGCTCTCCCTGCAGCCTGCAGGAGCTGTGGCTGTGACGAGAAAGCACTGAAAGCCCTGAGTGTCCCATCAGGCAGCCCTGTGTTGGCTGGCCCCAAAAAACTGAGCCTGAGAATCCTTCAGGATTTTAGCGGCAGCAACAGCTCCTTGGAGAAGAGCTCCCAGCTGCAGGGAAGGGCTGGAGAGCTGGAACGACAGCGCCGGCATGGAGAGGGGAATACAGGGCGGACTGAGAGATCAAAGCTGGAGGCACTCTTCGAGCATCCTCTTTACAACATCCCAATCCCGGCGGTGACAGAGAAAGATAAGCTGTTTGTCGTCAATCCCATGGAGAAGTTCAGCCTGCGCAGCAGCGGGAGTGATGAATGGTGAGGAGTGAGCTCAGCTCTGGCTTGCTTTGGGAGATAGGTGGGATTGAGGGGACAAGTGGCAGGGACCAAACACATCGTTTCTCTGCATAGACCAGCATCTTAACCCCAGAGGGGCCCCGACTGCTGAGTGCACTCTTCTCGAGCCTCAAGTCTTGTCTCAGCCCTGAGTTTCTGGGTTGCTACCTTTAGCACACAGCAAAGCCAAAGGAGACTCCTGAATTATTCACAGCATTATGTAAAGTGTCTTTCAGGTGATCTCCTTGTCTCCTTCCCTTCCCCAGTGCAGACTAGCCTTTGCTCTCTCTCTTTACATATGAGGAAGTCCCTAGTCCAGATTTCTAACCAGTTTTATCCTCTCTCCCAGCATGTTGGAGATGCAAAGCCTACAAAGCTCTCCAACCGTGAGACTGTTCCTGTCCCGTATTCCACAGGGCATCGCCTGACCCCTTTAGGCTCGGCTGTATGGTGACTCACTGCTGCCGACTGCCTATTTTTATCACTGGACTACTAACCTCTAATTAGGAGGGAAGATATTAAAAGCTTTAGTGTTGATAACACATAGCAGCTTCCTTATAGAAAGCACACCTTCCAGTCATAGCGGCTGCTAAAATTGGGAGACAATACAGGCTGGTTTAAGAGCTGGTTTCCACAGATGGGTATTTGCTTTGTCTCTGAGGGCCGCCTCTCCTATGGATAACCGTGGGAGATGGGTCTGGTTTGATGGAATTTGGGATCAGCCTGCATTTTCCTACGGAGAGAGATGGATTTGGGTTATAGATGCCCTTGGTCAGACTGTCCCATTGCAGTGCTGGTGCGGAGCAGGGGCAGATACCCCCAGGAGCCCCCCTTTGAATGCCAGGAAACTGCAGCTTTGCTGGAGACACAGAGATAGGGATAATGGCAAACTCATCCCCCCAGGGAAACCAGGGGTGTGCAATAAACCCATCCAAGGGGAACTCGACATTGAGGGTGGGAGCTGAGGTCAGTGCTGGGGATGGCTGGGAAGCCCCTGCTCCTCAACCCCTGATTTACGGATGCATGTGTGTCCCCAGTGAGCACATGGGGGTGTCACTGGTTGTATGCCCTGGAGCTAGTCACCTGGGGAAAAACTATGAGACAAGCCGCCTCAGCAGGGAAATAAAGGCACAGAGGAGAGGAGCAGGATTAGTCCAGGGACTTCCTGCAGGGATGTAAGGGAAGATACTGAGCCCCTCGAGCCATCCCAGCACATCTTCCTGTCCACTCGCATTGAGTGGGATCTGCCCACGAGCCCCATGGAGGGCACATGGGGCGAGGGGGTTCACCAACATCCAGAGCTTATGCTGGACCTTCCCCCTGCCTCACCCTCCATGCGCCGGCTCCCAGGAAGGGCCCGGGGATGTGGGTGGGACCTGCCCCATCCCAACTAAACACTGTTGTTGTTGTTGGGGTGGCGGTGGCTGTCGGGCTGCAGGGTCAGCAGCAGTAAAGCCGAGACGCTCCTCCCGACAGGGAAGACAGCCTACGACACCTACCCTACCTGGCTCAAATTCCACGTTGGCATCAACCGCTATGAGCTGTACCCCCGCCGGGACCCGCTGATGCCCACCCTCCTCTGGGACTTGGCCACACAGAGGATCATCAGCTCGGGTACCACCTCCCTGTCTGCACCCGTGCCCGCACCCCTGCCAGCTGCCTGCCGCCTGCCTCCCTCATCCCTGTGTGCTCCCTTTCAGTCCAGAAGTCCGGTGGGACACAGCTGAAGCTCATCATGACGTTCCCAAATTACGGGCAGGCCCTCTTCAAGCCTATGAAGTGAGTAGAGCAGGGGACAACCCCA
>JANRGW010029914.1:5906-30312 GCA_024733675.1 Psilopsiagon aymara
GGCAGCGTATGGGGACCCCCCTCCGGCGGCAGAGAGCGCCCTCCTGGGGACCGACCCTCCCTCCCCTGCTCCCCCCAACCCCTTGGGACACCCCTCCGACGGAGGGGCCAGGGGTGGTGCTTGGCCCGGCGGCGGCGGGAGGGTCAGAGACGGGCAGCGGGGCCCGGAGCGCAGACGGACGGCCCCGACGGGCCCCCGGCGGCCGCGGGGATGCTGCCAACCCCCTTCTCGGTGAAGGACATCCTCAACCTGGAGCGGACGGACACTGCCGGGGCGCCCCTCGCCCCCCGCAGCCCCGGCGGCGAGGACGAGCAGCCGCGTAAGTGACCGGCGGGGCCGGGGGCAGTCGGGGCCGGGGGGTGCCCTATGGAGCCGCTTTCGTTCCCCAGGGGTGGAAAACCGTTGCATCTTCTCCCCCTCCAGGCACGGTCCTCCTGGAGCCGGGGTTCCTCGCCACGGGCCATGGCGAGTTTCCTCCTTTCCCCCTCTCTTTGCTCACTTTTTTCCTCTTTCCCCCCTTTTGTCCCTCTTTTTCCCCAAGGTTTTGGGGGGTGTTTGGGGCATTTTCCGGGCAGCCCGGGAAGCACCCCCCGCATCCCTCCCCGCGCGCCCTCTGGGAAACGAAACGGCCCCCGGCGAGGGGAAAGATGGATGGAGGGGGGGTTCTGCCGAAAACCACAAATCGCCACCGTTTCCGATGTCACAACCCCCCCGGATCGATGCCCACTGGGAACAGGCACCAACGACCCAAGGGGACAATGAGGGGATGCGGCCCCGAGGCGGCTGCCGAGGCGGGATCGGAAGGGGATCGTCCCTGCCCTCCAGCACCCCGGTTCCCAGCAGTGTCCCCTCCACATCCCCCTGAGCCCCTACTGTGGCTGCAGGGGGCCCCGGGTGCATCCCAGACAGGATGTGCAGGACCCGTGGTTACCTCCCCTGCATCACAAACCCCAGCAGGTTAAAACAAACCCAAACAACTCCTTTACATCTTTGCTCAGATTTGATATTTTCCCCTCCTTCATTCCCAGCCCATTTCCTTTTTCGGGGTTTGCTTCCCTTCGGGATTCTCCTTTCCTTTGGTGCTGCAGGTAAATCCTACCAGAGATCCGACTGCTGTCGCTTCCATTGCTCTGGACCAGGACGGTGGGAAGGGGATTTGTCTTTTGGAGTACTCAAACCTGCACGTGCACCCCTTTCCCTGTGCTCCTCCGGGCTGGGACTGCCATGGTGGCAGCCCCCACAGCAGCAGAGGCATGGTTAGGAAGAGCCGAAAGGTGGCATTATCCAAAAATCCACGTAACAGCCTTATTCCATCCAAAACCGGGGGGGAATTGTTGTGAATTCCCATTAAATACCGCAGGAAAGTTGATATTAAACTTATCAACTCTCAGCCCTACTTCCTCTTATTCCCACGTGGCCCCATTCCCAGTTCAACCCCTCCATCAGAAGCACTCCGGGAACGGAGCGGGGCTCGGGTCTCACTTTGGGTTTTCTTTGCTGCAGGACAACGTTTGCTCTCCCCCCTTCTTGAGGCAGAGGAGCAGAAAGGTGACCCCTGCCACCCCCCCAAGCAGCGGCAGCGGAGGAAGCCCCGGGTTCTCTTCTCCCAAGCGCAGGTCTTTGAGCTGGAGCGGCAGTTCAAGCACCAGAAATACCTCTCCGCTCCGGAGCGGGAGCATCTGGCCCGCGCGCTCAAGCTCACCTCCACCCAGGTGAAGATCTGGTTCCAGAACCGCAGGTACAAGTGCAAAAGGCAAAGGCAGGATAGGTCCCTGGAGCTGGCTGCCCACCCGCTGCCTGCCCGCAGGCTGGCAGTGCCCGTGGTGCTGGTCAGGGATGGCAAACCCTGCCTTGGGGGCTCCCAGCCTTACCCAGCCCCATACAGTGCCAGCCCTTACTCCTACAGCTCTTACTACAGTGCCTATCGCAGCAGTCCCTATGGGGGGGGCTATGCTGTGGTGCCCACCAGTGCCCCCCCCAGCAGCCACACTGTGAATGGGAGCTTGGGCATGGCCAGTGCAGCTCAGCACCAGTCCCTGTGCTTGCAAGCCACCGGGCAAGCAGGAATCAGGGCTTGGTAGGTGAGGACTGGTTGGGAAGCACCAAGGAAAACCCCACTCCACTCCGGAGCCCAGCCTGCCTGGATGGGAGCCACATGCAGAGGTTTCTGAGCCCCTGCACAGTGGGATGACTCCAGGACATCCATCCCATGTCTCTGCAAAGGCAGGTCAGGAGACAGGGGGACCCAGGGACTCAGGGGGTGTACTTATACAGTGCTTTGGAGTCTGGTCCTTCCCGCTCCCAGGGCGTTTGCTCCTGCGGGCTGCCAGCACAGGACATGAACACTGGATTGCCTCCTGAGGACAACTGGAGAACAGGGTCTGTGCGCACCGCTGCGTGTCACTGCTCTACGGACGCTAGTTAACGCTTGGAGTCCCTCTAATCTTTGGAGATGCAGTTTTGATTTATGTTTCTTAATGTCTTTGGTGTTTATTTTGGTCTTTACTATTACTATTTGCAAATAAAACCCCAGAATGGTGAAATGTTTTCAGCCGCTTTGCAGCAAAACCTGATCCAAAGCAAAAGCAAACACACAACCCCCGAATCAATCAATCAATACCAGCAATTGAACCAGAAAGGTTTGACCTTGTGGTCCAAGCCTGGCCTGGTTTGGGTTGAAGGGACCTTAAAGCTCCTCCAGCTCCAACCCCTGCTATGGACAGGGACACCCTCCACTGGAGCAGCTTGCTCCAAGCCCCTGCTTCCAACCTGGCCCTGAACACTGTCACCTGAGCAAGCCCGGCACTCTCAGCATCTTTGTGGCCTCCTCTGGATCCATTGCAAGTGGCCATCCCTCCAGGGCAGCAACGCTGCTCCCCTCTCCTCTCACCCAAACCCCCACCTCGGAAGCATTTTGACCCCCAAAAGGATGAACTCACTTAAGCATCCGCCATAAAAGCTCAGGGGTGATTTGCCATCAAGGGAGCAATGGGAAGGCAAAGGAGGTTTGGCTATGACCCCATGGATCCATGGGGAAGGGTGTCCCGAGCAAAGGGGAGCAGCAAGCAGCCAGGGAGCCTGTGGGAGCCAAGACACCACGGAAGGGCGTAGACTCCTGCCAGGGATCTCCAATCAGGCCCTGGAGGCTTGGCTGCCTGCCCTACAAATGCAGAGCCGGGAGGGTGGGAAGCAAGCGAGGTGCTGGGCAGGGAGAGGAAGAGGAGCAGGAGGGCCTGGGTGGAGGCATAGAGCAGGCAGCAGTGCCCCGGCAGGGATGAGCTGCACCCCGGCAGCAGCCCAGCACACGGTGCCCATCGCCTCCAGGCCCCGGACATCCTTCCTCATCCAAGACATCCTCTGGGATGGGGCAGACCAGGGAGTGCAGCCGGAGAGGGGCAAGAGCAGAGGATTTGGCTGCCAGGACGGAGAGCCAGGGGCAGCTGCAGTGGAGGGGAACAAGGGCAGCTCTGCCCCGGGGCACCCCACCAGGAGCCCTCATCCCGCAGGAGCATCCCAAGCCCGAGGGACACGCCAAGAGGCTGACAAAGGTAAGGGGGTGGAAGCTCCTGGCTGGGGAATGGATCAGCCATGGTTATGGTTGGGTCAAGGATAACCCTCTGCAAAGGGCAGGATCCAGACCCGGCTGCTGGAGCCAAATGAGTTGTACTTTAAATACCGATCTGCGCTCCAAGGGTGGGGAAGGAGGAGGAACAGCAGCAGTGCAATAGCAAACCTTTCACCGGGCGCTTCCAATAGCTCCAAGGACAGAATCTGCCTAAAATGCCACTTCAAAATAAAACCCCATTAATGCATTTCTGTGATTTCTTGGGAAATAAAGTTCCCTTCAATGTGGAAGGTGCCCAGCAAAGGCACTGTGGGGCTGCCAGCCCATCCTTGATGCCACCACAGCCGAGCTCATCGGTGCCTCTGGTCCTTTGAGTGTCCACAGCTCCTCTGGGCACCCTGTGCCAGCGCCTCAGCACCCTCCCAGGGAAGAGCTTCTTCCCAAGAGCTCATCTCAGTCTCCCCTCTGGCAGGTTCAAGCCATTCCCTTTGTCCTTCCCTTGTCCAAAGCCTCCCTCCAGGGACACCCATCACTACTTCGTTGTCTGCAAGGGGAAAATCAAGAGCTTTGGGCTCTTTCCAAGCGAGTCACTCCCATCTCTTTCCTCCCACAGACACCACAGCGGAGCCCTACCCTTCAGACTGTGCCCCCCCGCTGCAGCCCCTGCCCATGGCCCCGTGTCCCCCCAAGCAGGCGAAGCGCTCACGGGCAGCCTTTTCCCACAGCCAAGTCCTCGAACTGGAGAGGAAATTCAGCCACCAGCGGTACCTGTCTGCCCCCGAGCGAGCCCGCCTGGCCCGGACCCTGCAGCTCACCGAGACCCAGGTGAAGATCTGGTTCCAGAACAGGAGGTACAAAACCAAGCGGAAAGAAGTAGCCTCCGGCATCACCAGACTGGGCCCGCAGGAAGCAGCCGAGCTCCATGGAGCATCCCTGCTGGCGCCGCGGGGCAGCTGGCACTACCTGCCCTGCCTCTACTACCTGAGCAGCTGGAGCCCCGGGTGGTAGGAGCTGCTGGTGAGCACAGAGCAGCCTTGGGTCTTATATGGGGTGTGGGGATTAATGCGGCTTTGCTTTTTCCAGGGCTAATTGAGAGCCTGCTCACAATGATGATCAGCAGCTAGGTGCCCCACGAGCCTCTCTTGCTAACAGAAAAGAACCTAAAAAAGCCCTCCCAAGGTTTTAAGGCAGCGCGGTTGATAGCACTGCTATGAGGTGGGACTGCAGCTGTAAAACACTGCAGGCTTTTCGGGGGCAGAAAGCGATGGCGTTTCTGCCATTGATAGCATCATGGCTCGTGGTCCCAGAAGGGATTTAGAGCCCCCCCCCCAGTACTCCTCCATGCTGTGAGGCAGCACCGCAGCCTCCACCCCAAGTAATGCCTGTGGCTTTTGGGGGTGAACTAAACCCCTTTCTGCCATGAGGGACAGGAACCTGAAGCGCCCGATGGCCCCAGCTCGCCCCGACCAAACCCATCCCTCCTCCCCTGGACTCTGAGATGCCAACTGCCGCTGCCGGTGCCTTGAGAAGCCAAACCAGCAGCCTCGGGAACACGGACAATAGCGCAATGACAGATGAGCTTTGCATATCCGGGTGTTGCTGCTGTTTGAACATTGCCATATAAGCTATTTAAAATAGCAACAGCTCCAAGAGCTCAACGCTGCCATCAGCTTCCAAAGCAGCAAACTCCCTGTTTGCCATTGAAACCAGCCCGAACCCAACGTCAGGACATCGGGACAAGAGGATGAGATCTTGACAAGTGGTTTCTTAGTGAGACAACAATTTGCACTGGTAGAGTAGCAAAGATTGGGGTTTTTTGGCACTTAATCACACTTAGAACTTGAGAGGTCACTAAATCCATGGGAGAAAGTGTAAAAATAAATGAGGTTTCCAAGAGAAGAAACACATCAACTGCTTTTCTCACTCATGTCCATCAGCAAAGCTCTGCTGGAGCACATAGAATACCCTGCAATGAAACAGAAGTAGGGGGCTCTTCCCTGTGAAGCACCAGAAATGTCCCTGTGGTGTTTGCTCTGTCTGACAGAGAACTCAGAGTCACACTGGTCCAACCCCCTCCTGCAGCAGGGACATGCAGGCAGTTAAACCAGAACCGGCTCAGATCTGTTCTTTTAAACCAGGTTATTTGGTAGCTCATCTTTTGCCTTGGCAATAGACTCAGATGGTGCAAGCTCGCAAAGATGAAGCTGCTGGGGGACGCGGATGAGGGAGGGCAGGGAGGGCAGAATGTGCAAACTGAAGCTCTTTGCAGTAGATATTCATGTGCTCTTGCTATCAAAGCCCTTGCTGGCTTTGGAGGACAAGCAGTTGCCTCCTAATAGCCTGAAAGTAACCCTTAATATCTGGAGATATCATTTTCCTTCCAGCTCCGGCTCTCAGATGCTGCGTGCCCCTGGTGCCTGAAGCAGACATCGCTGCACTGTTGCAATGTGTTTCAAACCCAGCCCGGCTGCTTATCCACTTTGACTTTGCTCCTCCACTGCTCGGAACAACAAAATAAAGCCCTTCTGGCCTTAAAGCCAAGACCCAGCAGGGCACAGGTTCCTCTCCAGGGGGAAAAGGCCCTGCCAAACCTCAGGATGCTGCTTAAATCAATGCAGAGACACTGACTGTGCACTAAAACCACTGGATTAGCAGCTCTGAGCATCCCGGAGCTGCCCCTTAGGGATCCTGGTGCATCCTTTGCACAGGCAGCAGAAGAGCAGCGGGGATGGGCATATAACATTGGGAAGGACTGAACTGGGCTGGGAAAATCAGACCTAAACTGAAAATCAGCTGTAAACTGAACACTTTGGATGCCTCTTTGGGAACATGTGGTGTAGCTGCTTCTTTTTTCCCACTGATGGTTTATAACCACCACTATGCCCTTCTTGCTGCTTCAGCACCCAACTGCTCATAGTTAAGTCCTGGCTCAAAGCAAGCCCAGTGCAAATAGTTGCTATTTTTGTACATATTTTTTGATACTATTGCATCTGATTTGTGTTGTCCTTTGGAATAAAGAGCTCAGAGTCTCTACTAAAACCCAGCTGCCTCTGTGGGGTTTTCGCCCTGGGTCTGGGGGTTCTTTGGGGCCTGTTTCTGACCATGGGTGTCCCATCAGCTTCTCCCATGAACAGCTCCCGCGGATGCTGCACCCAAGTGCGTTTTGTGCAGTGAATTGTCACCAGCTCCCAAGGTGGGAAATCATCATTCGTCGCTGTTTCCAGCTGCTCAGCACCAAGCACTGCTCCATCACTCTTGCAGCCAAGTATTGAGTGTCTGAGCATCCTCTAATCCCATTTGCCACCTGATGAACATAAAACAGGTGACTGCTTCCCAAAAATAAGATCCTATATAGTGAAGTAGTTTCTTTATCACCCCAAAATTACCTGTAATCCCACAGTTTAAACCTAATCCCAGTGGCCTCCGGAGTTTTGCACTACAAATACTGCTCCCAGGTTTTATTTCTACCCCTGCAACATCATCAGCACAATCAGGGCAGTGCTGTGCTCCATAAGGAGAAGGATCCATCCTGGGAGCTGTCGGTGTGAATGTTTCCCCTCGTACAAGGGCGGAGAGGGACCAACCTTGGGCACACACTCCCTCCCTTCTGCTGTTGGCAGCAGCAGCTTTTCCCGAATGGAAAGCAAAGTGCAATAACTACCATTGCACCCAGCTGAAACAGCTTCAAAAGAGAACAAATCGAAGCCAAAGCAAGCATTAAGATGGCAAAATGAGCAGGTTCTGGCTCAGACATGGGTGCTGCTTGGAGGCAGGGATGCTGGCAGCAGCTCCAGCTCCTTTGCAGCCTCTGTTATGGGGAAACATCTTGGCTGTGTCCGCCCCCCCCTGCAGCAAGCACTGCCCTCTCCCTCCTCTGCTTTCCAACCCTTCTCTCTACAACCCCCAAGTGGTTTCTTTACGGGATGAAGATCAACTTCCAGTCTGTTTTTCCTTTTCTTGTCCAAGCACAAAGCATGAGGACAAAAAGGAAGGGCTGTGCCATTTGGATAACCAAAGCATCGGAGAGTGTTACAGCATTAATCACAGCAGGATGACATGAGAGGCTTTCCCGGGGATCAATAGCCCCTTGATTCATAAAGGAAAGAAAAATCCCCCCCTAACTATGGAGACTTAGAGTTTTAATGAGCCTTAACAAAGGAGAACTCCTGTTTGTACACAACTAGAAATAGAAAGCATCATTTAATATCTGTCAATTAGTGTCACGCTCCGCCACTAACGCATCCATCAAGATTAAATAGCTTCTGATACTGACACAACATTTACACTGCTTTGTGCCAACTCATTTATTTCAAGTTAGGGAAAAAGAAAGGGAAGAAAGAAAGAAAAAGGCTGCCTTTGGATAATGTAACTGTTGACTAACATTTGCATGCAGTAAACCACATACTTGGCACAGACTCGCAGGACTTGGGCCAAGAGAAATCTTCAACTTGACCTACACAACATTTGCAAAGCAGAGCAGTGGGAACAAGATTGCTACATGGAGCTAAATAGGGGATGGAAAATGCAAGGACATTGCATCAGGCTGCTGTTTCCCCCTGGTTTCCGTATAAGTACAAAGATGCTTTGGAGGGAAACGCGAAACACCTTTCAGCAACGAGCACTGGGATGCACCTTTTGGAATGCGTGGATGCTTCCCAAGGAAAGAGGCAAACTAAGCCATAAAGCACAAGGGTTTAGAGCTCTTACAACCCTTGAGGACTTCCAGTATTTACTATTCTTACTGTAGATGCTCTTATCATCCACAGAAATGCTTTATCTGCTTCTAACCCAGCTAGAGCCTCTGTGGGAAGGACATCAGTGACAGGGAGTCCCACAGCCCATATTGAGCCACTGGACCACTTGGTGCTTCCCTTTGCTCCTTGAGCCATCCTGGCAGCAGCAGTGCCAAAGGGGGGACAGGGAATAGCTGAGAGGCAGAGCCATCGAGGCAGATTTTCGTGGTGATGGAGAGTTGATGGGGAAAGAAAAAGGGGGAAAAAGAATAAGGAGTGCTCTGGAGATGTGGCAAAACACAGTTTCACCAATTGGCATTCCCATGGGAGACTCCTTTGCTGCCTCTCTCAAAAACCCAAAGCACATTCCTCCTCCTTCCTCTGTTACAGCCTGGGCACTGTTTGCTAAGAACAGCCAAAAGAGGAGAGAAATCCACAGCAAAGAGCCCTGGAAGTGCTTCCAAAGCCATCTGGCTGCAGGAAGTCATGGCGGGCCACTCACAGAAGAGAAAGTCGGGGGATAAGACAAGTGTTGAACAGGAAAAGGAGTTAGGAGCGAAGCAAATACGGGTGGGTTTGTGCTGAAGTACTCAGGTATTGGGAGGAAAAGGAAACAGGGCCAAGAGAAAGGCTTTTGGAGTCAGGTACCAACTGTGTGAGCAGATGGATTCAGGCTCCATGCTGTATGCCCAAGATGGGAAAGGGAGGGTGTCACCATGATCACCTCATTTCAGCCATGGAGCCCCCAGCAATGCTCATCCTGGGAACAGGGAGGGGGAAAGCCATGGAAGGAGCTGCTGCATCTGGGCTCTGCCTCCATCCCTCCGGCACGGGGGAGCTGCCGGCTATGGCAGGGAGAGCAAGGACATCAGGGAGGCTCTGGCTCCCACGGGACATTCCCACTGGATAGTGCCGGAGCCTGGGGGGGAATCTCTGCAGTGTCAGCACGGGAGGATGCTCACAGCACTGTAGTTGGTTTCCCCCTATTCTTGCAGCACGAGGGTTTGGGTTTCCAAGGGACATCAGCCAAGCACGGTCTCCCCAGCTCTTCCCATCCAGAGCCTTTTGGGGCACCCAGCTTCCCAGAAAAGCAGGTTTATTCCAGGCACAAGGTGGTATAACCTTGGAATGAGGCCGATCTCCCCTCCACTATGTACATCCCCATCGAGCCCTGACACCTCCTGAGCTTCCCAGGGATATTTCCAGCTTTCGAAGCGGAGTTTCCAACGCTTTGATTTTGCATCCTCTGTGTCCAACAGTTTGCACTGCCCCCATCAGGGCAAAGGAGGAGAAAAGGACCCCATCCTGAGGAGCTCACGCTCCCAAGAGGAGGTAAGAGAGGGGATGTCAGCAAAGCTTCCATGGTACTTTTCCATGGCCCAGGAGGCAAACAGGGTCCTGCTCACAGTGCACCAGAAAGCAAAGGGATTAGCACAAGTCTGTCTGCAAACAGAGCCTGGGTGGGGGCACCCAGCGCTCCCCACCGCTCCCCTTAGAATAAAAGATGGGAAACTGAGCTCTATAGAAGCAATTATTCATTTGGAGCCACTTTCTCATAGGGGACAGCGGTGCCCAGGCCTTTGGGGGGGGGATTGGCAGGATTTACCCTGCCAATTCCTTCACTTCCTCTGCAGAAAGGTGGCAAAAGGCTTCACAAACATCACCCCATCGGCTGGGACCAGGGCAAAGCGCCCTCAAAGGCCCGATGTTGCCCTCAGACATGTGCAGATGTTCTCCCCTCCACCCCAAGCTGGGTCCGGAGCAAGTAGTGATCTCCCTTTGTACCTAGATAATACTAATGCTTCTTCCAGGCTGCAGCAGCCGGGAGCTCCGCCAGGATCTATGGGATGCATGTGCTGTGAGGGATGGTCATGTACAAGGCAGGGCAATGCAGATTGCTCAGCTCCCAGGTGAGTTTCCATGAGCAAACAGAGTTTTCCCCACATATCAGTGTTCTAACGTGGATATCCACGCTGCCCCTCCAGCAAGCAGCTGCCTGCATCCACTTTTCCCCCTAGAACAAGACAGGGATGATTCAGGTCTTTACCCATCTCAGTCAAATTAAATAGAGGTGGAGATGGTAAAAACTAAACCAAACCTTCCTAGCCCCCAGGACTGCATCCCAAAGGCACAGCGTGGTCCCCATCAGCACAGGCAATGTGGAATATTGGGGGATTTCATGCCAACTAATAGGTGAAGGGAGTATTTTAGGGCAAAAATCCTGGAGCTTCTGAGGCATCTCTGCAAGGTCTGAGGCATCACAAGGCAGCCTCATGCCTGCGCACCAGGCAGCAAGCTAAGGACCAAGACATCACCCAACCGAGGGTCTGGAATTCTCAGGCTTCAGAAGAGGGACCAAAGTCTGATTCTCGACACCAAAATCTGCTTCATTTCACCCCAGTTTTGTGCTCAGCAAGAGACGGGGCCACTTTTTGCTCCCCAACAACCCCAGGCATCATTATCAGATGACCAATGTTTCACCCCTCTGTGCTGAGAGGCGTTTTGCTGGGTGTTGATGGCACATCAACCCTCCTCATCCTCTATTTGCGCTGGTGAAAGGAGGAATTACTGCAGTATTTATCTACCACACTCTCTTTCACCACGAGATTCTGCGTCTCCTTTGCAAAGCAGCCGTGGGGCAGGGCTCATGCTAAAACCCACTTGCTAAAACCATCGCAGGGGGCAAAGCTTTAAAGCAAATAAACCAATGGGAATTTAGAAAGGAAGGTGCTTGGTTGAATTGAGCTGCTCTGGTGTCAGGGCTGTGTGGGCTGGTGCAGACCTGCAGCTCTGAGCAGCTTTGGGAGGGTTTGCTTTATCCCAGGCAATAACAAACAGGCTTTTGGTGTGTAAATCACAGCAGGTGAAAAGCAAACAGCGGGAAAGGGGCAGTAAGGAAAGGAAAGGTGAGGATGCTGCACTGGGGATGTATATGGGAGTTTGGGGGTAGGGTTGCTGCTTAATTCCAGGAGCAAAAGCCCCATGGCCAAAAACTGGCACTATTTGGGGCTGAAATCCCATTCACCTCCTTCACAGCCATTCACATCCAGGGCTTGGCCACTCAAAACTCCACAGCAGATTTACACCTGCAGAGCCCGGTGGAAAACACTTACCTGTTCTACAAAGGGATCCCTTGTCTTTTAAAAGGAATTAAATCTTATGGATAAACACAAGTGGGTTTATTCCCTTTGTGGACAACTGCAGCAGCATAAGATAGCGACTTAAGGCGTGGCCGGAAAACCTTTCACTCCATGGCCTGCATCTTGTCACCCAAGGTAAATATGCAGCTTAATGAAATTTCAAGAGGGAAAAGGTGAAATATTTGCCTTTATGTTCATTACCCTTTAAAGCAGGGACAATATTTGAAGAGAAACAAAGATAATGATCATACGCGGTGAACAAACACAGCCTAGATCCTGGATTAAAACCCAGCCGCTGGGGCTTTGGTGGCACACGGGGTGCACCCATGTCCCACGGAGCACATAGGCCTTGCAGCCACCACTGGTCCCAATGTCTCTGCCAGAAGGACCCCTCAGATGGCATCCTCACACACTGTCCCAGGGATGTGGCCACCAGCAGCAGCAGCATCCACACGTCCCAGGGAGCATTTGGCCTTTGGCATCCCACTGTGTTCACAACTGATGCTCATGGTGCACCTTCCACCCTCCAGCAAAGCCTTCAGTTGCTATTTCTCCATTCACCCATCATGAAGCACATTTAATCCTTGTAGGCCCTTAGGAAAAGTACTGCTTGGGAAGTTCATAAATCATGGACTGCACAGTAGCAGGGAATTCATTTGCTGGTACCAACCCAAGGCTTCAATATAGGAGCAAGTGCTGAGCGCAGCAAAGCGAACAGCTACAGATCTTCCCTACAGGAAATCCTGCAGGTTGAAGGAGTTGCTATGCTCTATTGGATACATACAACACATGTGGAAATACCCTCTAAAGATATTGACACAAAAAGCTGTACTGGTTCCAACAAAGCCATTAGTGTCAATTAGAACATCAGATGCATTCCCAAAGCAAAGCACCAGCCAGCCTGAAGGGAAATGGGGATATCGGTGTCATGGCTCTTGGCAAATGCCACATGCCCATGGGTGGCACCTCCAGCAGCACATTCCTCCTCCTAAGGAGCCACCCTAAAGGCTTGAAGGTGATGGAGGAGCTGGGGTGTCACCCTTGGGTTTTGGTTGCTCTGCTGCTGCTCTCGGTACCCACATGTCCCATGGGATGCATCCCATCCTGCCTGGCTTCAGGAATTCCCTATTTCCACTCTACAGCCATCAACAAGCCAGCCAGATGCCAGAGGTTTAAAGCAGAAAGGAGGGAGCAGAGATAACCATCAACGTGATGGTTTGCAGAGGTTCCTTCAGCCTTTCTAGGAATCTCAGCCAGCCTCTCTCCATCCTAGGGAAGAACCACCCCTTTCTCGCAGCCACAGCCTTTTCCTGCTGGGAAAACTGAGGCTCAGCCCATGCTTTCCCAATGAACAATCTCTCTTTACCTCCCTCAACAACCAGCCCCATTCTCCACTGTTATTTGCCGCATCAGACGCAGCACAGAAGCAACAATTCCTGAAGTCACAGAACTCCCAAGCAAACCCAAACCAGACGAAACAGAGAAAAAGTTCCATTTACTCACCAGAAGTGGAAGGAGAGCAACTTGAAGCCTTTGGGATGTTGAGGCCGATTGCATGTCTCCTTGTTGGGCAGGCGAGGAAAGCTCTTCCCATGGGCACAGAGCCTCTTTCCCCTTTATTTCAGCAGAATTCAGTCCAAATTTTGACAGCCTTGAGTAACTCCGGGGTAAAAATCCCTTCAACCCCCCGGGTCTAAGAGGTTACAGGGATGGGCAGGAATAGGCACTATCAGCAAGTTTAACCATGTAACTCACATCCTCTGTAACCACACATCAGCAAAGCACAAAGCCCCCTCCTATGCAGGCACTATAAAGGGGCATTTCCCACTTCCTGGGGAAATACTGGGAATAGGATGCAGCTGAATGGTGATTGTGATAAAGAGAAACGCAGGGTCCCCATCAGCCTTCATATAACCCCGGTATTTAGCACTTACAAAGCATGCATGAAATGAGTTACACACCTCACCCTTCAGGACTACCGCATCCTCACTACATGGAGGAAAGGGAGCTCAATATTTACTCTGCAGTGCAAACAGGGATATAAACCTGTCAGAAACGTTTTTGCTGGGCATAAATAGCACTTTATCTTCTGATCTTGCCTCCTTTGCTCATGGGGCAGGCAAGGCAGCAACGCTCCGTTGCACCTTCTTGAGCTTTCACTGGCAGTTAAAAAGCAACCAGGAAAAGAGAAAGGGAAGAAGAGGTGAGAGAAGGAAAGTCCTTCCTTTGGGGTGAAGTGAGGACAGCAGCATTGTGCTGCTACTTCCCTTTGCAGCCTCCTCAGAGAGGTGGTTGCTGCTGAACCCTGGGATTACCATATTCCCACCTGAGCCTGTCCAGGAGGGGCTGGGGCATCCCAACAGAGGTTCAGGGATAGGATTTTAGGTGCATCTCTATTTGCCACATGAGGAACGTGCTGAAATCAGTGCTTCTGTATCACCGGAAGGTGCATATCTCAGGGATGAGCATCTATTCCATACTACACTGGTAGGAAGCAAGTTCTGCTCCATTCCTTTGTCAAAACTACACGAGGCTGCTCCCAGAAGAATCCTTCAGACACAGCTCCAGAGTTTTAAAGCTGGAGACTCATTCCGAGGAGTTTCAGGCCCTTCTTTTTGAAGCAGAGGTGCACTGCAAGCTGAAATGTGAAGACAATCTGGTTTTCGTGCTGATATGGAACAAGGACCATGTGCTTTATTAAAGGTGAAAAGGGGGGAAAAGACCTGGAGAAGCCCTGATCCTCCTGATAATGCTGGAAAGAATCCACTTCAGAAATAAGGAATGGGAGACTTGGGATGGACCAAGAAGATCAAACCTGGGCTCTGCCTTTCTGCTCTGCCTGCAGAGCCCCCAGACCCCATAGCAACAGTGGGGCTGTGGCTGAGAGCTGGGCTGGTTCAGCCTGGAGAAGAGAAGGCTCCTTAAGGGGTTCTGTGATTTCGCATCCTGGGCGCACGGGAGCAGAGCAACGCGCATCAGACAGAGCAGAAAGTGCGCACAGAGCCACCCCATGGTCAGAAACGTTTCCTACTTGGAGCTAAAAGCCACTTACGCTCTGATTCAAACTCACCTTTTCCCTTCAGAGCCCACCTTGGCCAAGCCCTATGGGTCCCATTTGCTCTGGGCATGGCTCAGAAGCTCTGATTAAACCCAGTGCTGCTCAGCTCAGCTTTATTCCTCCCACACCACCAGTGCTGTGCACAAAGCAAACCCACAAGGGTGCCTTTTCCTTTGGATGGAAGGGGAGAGAGTAAGAGCTGAAGCAGCTTAATGGCTTCTGGGATTGTCCCTTCAAATTACGCAGCAAACACAAGTGAAACCTCAGCAAACAAGGAGCTCCCCAGGCACTTTCTGCCCTGGAGAGGTGGGGGAAGGCATTCCCATTTGGGAATCAGCTTTGCTGTTGAACAAACCATAGTTGTGGGTTTGCTTTGCCAACATCAGGAGGCAATTCCTTGTGCCAGCGGGACTGTGTTTCAAAGCCCTTCAGAGGCTCCTACAGGAGCACAAGCCCATAACAGAGATTTCAGCTCTTGCTGGGCTGCACAACCCCTCCCAGGAGTCATTTTCTTCCTCCCATGCACTGACAAAGGGCTTGATCTGACTCACAGCAAGGTGCTGAGCCTGCCGAGCGCTCAGGCAACACTAGAAGGCACCATTCCCCCAGGGATCAGGGCACCTCCTGCCACTCTCAACACCCAACAGCCGAGGAAAGCCACAAGCACGAGCCTCAAAGGCCAAAAAGAATGAGGATGTTTTATTTCCTTGAGCTCCAGTGATACAACTGTAGCAGCATCTCACAAAGGGACTCCTGCACTGTTAAGTATACGTTTAAAGGAAACACATTAAATTCCAAGGCAGGCAAATATATATATATCTATCTGTAAAATTAAGAACTGCGGACAAAGATCCTCATCCTCGCTCTTAAATAAACGTGCGTTGTTGCAGACAAAGCAGCAGAACATGGTTCACATACCAGGCTTAAAGTGAAACTTCACTCGCAAAGGCAAACCCAGAAGGGATGTGGAGGGGCTTTGGTGAAGGGGCTTTCATTGGGGATCCAGCATCACATACAGCAGGAAACATTCCAAACACAGGTATCAGATGGGATGCTGCATCCCTCTCCAAGGAGGATGTGCAGCCGTGACCACCCTCCCAGTCGCTCCATGTCCACAGGCCCCATCCCTGGGCAAATCCAGCCTTCACATCCCAGCTACTCACAGGTTACTCCAAATAGGAGATGAGGTTCTCCTAGAATAGCCAAGGTGAAGTCAGGAGTATTAAAGCTAAGCAGCCAGAGCAAGAGGATGATGCACTGGGGACCGCTTGCGCAGTGTGACTTCTAGCTACTGAAGTCACACAGGAAGCTGTTGCCTTCCACATGATGCTACAGTTTGTCCCTTAATATTAAAGTGACCCAAAAATGTTCATCTCAAAAGGAAGTATTTGGTGCATTTCTAGTTCCTGTTAGTGAAAACTCCAGTTTCTCAACAGAAAAAGACATCCAAGGCTAAGAGACAGCTCAGAGACCTCCAGCCCCTGCATGCAGAGATCGCCGAGAGCTTTCTCCAGCTGCACCACCACCATCAGTGGCCTCAAGCTCACAATTTGTACACTTTTAAGACACAGGGTGCATTTGACACAGTGATTCATTCAGATTAAGTGACAAAAAAAAGGCATCAAGAAGCTCATTTCACCATTAGCAATGGTACAAGGCTAATTTAACACAAGGCACATGCAACACCACCTGGAGAGGTGCGCTTTGATTTACCTTCTCCAAGTAACACAGCAACAGGTTTAGGTCTGTTTAGTGTCATCCTACGCAAGGTGCCTGGCTGCTGGGACACCTCCAGTGACATGTGCCAGCCCAAAAGCTGCTCATCACATTGCAGCTCCCCCAAAGACATCCCACCCCGTGCTGACAGCAAGCTGAAGCCACATCTCCACAAGCTGCACCATGCACAGCAGCAAGGAGATGGTGCCAGCTTGAGACATCACTTCCAGGGAGGATGGGGATGTGCCAACTGGTGTCCTGTCACTTCAGCTTACACATCTGAGCCCCTAAAATCCCTCATGAGCTCCTGATCACCCAAGTAACTGGTTAAAGGCTGCATTTTGGGTTGGAAATCCCATTCCCAGTAGGAGCAGGCACAGCTTTGTTGGCCACTGCAAAGCTCAGCATCCCACAGCAGCAAACCCAGAGCATGAGGGACCTCTCTGTCTTTTCGATGTTTCCTCCACTCCCCAACAGAGATGAACAGCAGCTTATTGTCAAACATGGGGCTGGGAGGTGCCTTGGGTTCTGTAGGGCAGAATTCCCTATGGATTTCCCTGCCTGCTGCTGGTTTGGTGCTGCCAGGATGCGACCCTTGTGACTCTGTAGCCATCCTGTAAACAGAAGCCCCGGGTCCCCCCTTTGGGAGCAGAGCAGCTCCATGCATCCCACTTCCTACTATGGGGATGCACACAGTCACTCCTGCAAGCGGGATCGGGGCCTTGGTGGGAAAGGACGAATAAGTTAAGGATGAGGCTGTGCAGGAACCACACACCACCAGAATGTACCTTTAAAAAAAGTATCTGCAAAAAGAAAAAGGGCTTTCCTGTTTAAAATCTGCAATTTTTAGGTCTCCTTATAAAATACAATGGAATTGTTCCCCCCACAAAGTGTTTTGGGATGTCCTTCCTTGGTGGTGTCCTTGTTCCTTCTCCTCCCCATCCCAATGAGTCTCAAGGGGGTACCAAGTACCTTGAGACCCCCAGAAGAATCCAGGCCACCATTTGGGGGGGGGCTCAATGCTGGAGAATTAAAGCCAATCTGGCTATAAAAATAAATGCTTTTGTGCCTTCCTTGCCCAGGATGGAAGAATTGAGCCCTTTTTAAACAGCTGTAATAGCAGTTACAAACCCAACCCAAATGCCTCCATAGAAAAATAAAGGATAAACATTATCCATTTTTATATTTATATAAAAAAGTAAGCTCTGTGACAGGATATTTTGCTTCTTTGCTGTAAAAAAAGGCACCACCCAGCCCGGGTTGGCGAACCCGAGCTTTGCAGTGAGGAGTAAACTACATCTTCAACTTATTCAGAGAGAAAAATATCAGTCAGCAATTTCACTTCTCCAAAATAAAGTTATTAAATATATATATATTATTATGAGTCTTTATAAATCTTTTCATGGAGCAAGAAGGGGAACACGTGGCTGAGGAGCACTTTGATCCCTGAGGAAGGGAGAAGTGGACATCAGCTGTGAATCCACCACAAACGTGGTACTTCCCTTAGCAGAGACCCAGAGCTGGCGGGCTTGCAGGTACACACACACACACACACAGAGGGGACACGGAGGCTTGCATTCACCCTGGGAGTCCTTCACTAGGATGCTCTCTTCTCCAGCTTGTGCTTTGTGAGGAAGTACTTGAAGAATTCGTACACGGACCAGGCAATGGCTGTGGAGGGCATCTGGTAAATGACACGGGCTTGCACCCCCCTGAAATACCCCGAGACACCCCCCAGCTGATAGACAGTCTTGAAGGCATTCACCATGCCCGTGAGGTGCCCGCTGATGTTCACAGAGCTCAAGGCCATGTTCTCCTGGGTGTTGAGCAGGGTCTTGCAGACATCCAGAGGAGTGGTGGCGGCGGCGGCCACGGCCCCTGCGACGGCACCGGAGACGATGTGGGACCGAGGGTTGTACTCCCTGTGCGGGTTGATCTGCTCCTGCATGAACTCGTAGGTGATGAAGTGAATGGCCTGGAAGGGCACGTTCATGGTGAGCTGCGTGGTGTAGCTGCGGTAGAAGGCACCAAACCCTTCCGTCTTCTGCACTGTCCTTATGCACGCCAGGACGGACTTGTAGGGGGAGTTGAACATCTGCATCCGCTGCTTCACCACTGCTCCAGGTGATGGCCACAGGGTGGGCAGCACCAAGCAGGACAGGCACAGGGACATAAAGACTTATTAGCTAAAGCGCATCTTTCCTGGTCATCCCAATACCCAGCCCTGCTCCAAGCCCCAACCGTCCAGAGCCAACCTCCCCCTTCCAAATCCAAACTGCTATGACATAAAGCAGGTATTTCTGCAGCAATGAGCTCCTGGTCAGCAGGCTTTCATCAAAAAGCTGCATAGAGCCTCTGCTTCCCCCCAGCCTGCCCAGTGCCTTTAATTCGAGCTAGAAAGGCATTAAGACAGACTGGTTGAAGACCCTCAGATGCACCCATTAGCGCTGAAACACTGACACACCAAGAGGACAGGCGCAGAAAGGTGACTGAATCACCTGTGAAGTACCACAGACCCCAGTCCTGAAGTGGAACAACTTCCACTGACTCAAGCAAAAGGCCAATTCATTTGATCAGGATGTGATTAAAAGGATTTCCAACACTAGAGACACTTTTCCCTTCAGAAAAACCTCATCTTGGGCCAATTCAGAACCCCGTACATTAACACTGACAAGCTGGCAGCCCAGCTGATTGTCTTCATTTTAGCTGCATTTTACCATTAGCCCTCTTCATGCTGGACTCTACCTACCCGGGAAGCACTAGCAGAGTAGTAACAGCCTTGTGTTAGTAAAGGGGACACCAGCTTTCCTAAAAAATCACAACATGCCATGCAGATGCTGTGCACCCCCTTGGCAAGCAAGGGAGAGCAGCCAGGCAGAATCTATGCCTATGCACTGACCTGCCTGAGCTCGTTAAAAGTTGGGCAGAGTCACTAAAGCAAAGGGCTTAAGGTGCTGAGATGGCACAGGGTGTCTTCCCAGGCTAACGGGGTGCAGCACTTCCCAACAGCACAGGGCATTACCTTCAGCAGGATTCATCACTGCGTCATGGAGTAGTGTGGCCACGCTCCCAGCTATACCTGCAAGACACAAGAGCATCCTTTAAGAAGGATATTCAGAAAGCCAGGGCTTGCCTGGGCACTGCCATCTGCAGAGGCAGCAGCCAACACCATCATGGAATGGTTTGGGTTGGAAGAGACCTTAAAGCTCATTCAGTTCCAACCCCCTGCCATGGGCAGGGACACCTTCCACTAGAGCAGCTTGCTCCAAGCCCCTGTGTCCAACCTGGGTACCGCTGTCTGGGATGCTGCAGCCCAAGGAAGCGTCAAGCAACACAACTCACTCCCAGTGCAGAAAAACCCTATCCAAAGCAGCCTGACAGAAAAACCAGGATCCCAACCATCACCTTTGCTACCTCCTATAACAACTCCCAAGGTTTTGCTTGTGCAGGGAAGCACCAGGTTCACTCAGCCGGTGCTGGACTGAGGCATGAGCAATGTTTAGCACTGGCTCAGTGCATCCATAATTAGGCATTTTCATCCGTTTACTCAGTCTAGTTTTAAACACAAATTGCCCAGATTCTGTCAACATCCGTTGGAGCCATTAATGATTGTGCAGTTGGCTCAAGGATGGGCCTCTCGAGCCACACCTTCTCCTTTGATGTAGGTTTCCATCTCCAATTCTCTCTTGCCCAAATGACTTTCGGTCATCTCTCATTAAGGCAGCGCTTCACTCTTCCCGCTGGAACCAAAAGCCTGTAGCTACTTGAAAGGCAAACCCAGGAAGAACACTGCTAGCAAAAAGCAGCAAGCCAGAAAGCTGTTATATATTGGCTGAGTCAAGTGGGAGCTGCCACGGCAGCTTCCCACCGTCGCACCATGTCAAGGACCACCGCAATGGTGGGCAGGTACCACACTTGCCTGTCTGACTGCCCCCTGCCTCTTCCAAAGCAGAGACCTGCAAGCCTGGAAGGACATTTCCATCTCCCATCCTTCCATCCAGGTATTGACAGAAGCATTCTGAATGTTGGCTGCCTACAGCAGCCCTTCCTACAGCAAAGCACAGCGAGGGATGCCAGGTTAAGCACATCAAGCAAGCAAGGGACAGGCTGCTAACCACAAGCTTATTTTTATGCATAACCCCCCCTGCAAATACCATTGGCCAAATGGCTGTTTCCTCCATGCTGGAAAGTGTCACTTAGAGACTTTTTCATCTTTTCATAGCAGGCAAAGTACATGGCATGGGCAGGGCCAGCTCCCAGCATGGTGACATTAATCCCACGTAAAGGCCTCCAGAAACCCTCTGTCAGGACAATCTTCTTCAGCGCCTCGTACACACTCCTGTACTGGGCTTTGGGGTCCGGCTGCAAGCTCTGCATCCTGGTCTGCAACAAAGCACACGAAGGGAGAGGTCTCAGTTAGCCCATCTTGAATGCAACAAGTACCCATCAGAGAGCAAAAGAGCCCCAAAACTCCCAGCACCATGAGCGGGGCTCCATCCTTCAGTCCCCAGTTGCACCCACGGCACTATTCAGAGCAGTGAGATGAAGTTCATGCTCCCATTGCAACACCACAACATTACGAGGCTGCTCAGACAAGTGCTCAGGAGGGAAGAGTAACCTCTGCTCCTGTTTCTGCAGGGAAAACACAGGGAATTAAGCTCACGCAGTCCTTCAAAAGCCTGGGTGAAGAAATACAGTTAGGTCCGTAATTGCCTCTTGCTTACAACACTCCCAGCTCTGCCCCAGCTTGTTCCTCCTGCTATTGCTCAGCTGCTTGTGACACTTGAGCGCAGTGTTTGTCTGATCCAGTGGGAAACAGCTTTCCTAGAAGGGCAAGCTGAGAAAACAGGGTACCCATCGTAACCCCCCCACAGAGACAGGTAGAGGGCACTGGAGCTGTGCAGGGCCTGGGGCACAGTGTGATGGGGAAGGGCTGAGGGATCTGGGGGGGTTCAGATGGAGAAGAGAAGGCTCAGGGGGGACCTGATCACTGCCTACAACTGCCTGAGAGGAGGATGGAGCCAGGAGGGGCTGAGCTCGTGATGGAGAGATGGACTTGATGATCTTAAAGACCTTTTCCAGCCTGGCTGATGCTGGGACTCCGTGAACGCGGCACACCAGACAGGGCAGGTTAAGGCAGAACGAGTGTGTTTATTCACAACACCCAAGCCAACCTGCACAATTCCAGGTGTTTATAGAAAAGACAGATGTGGAAATGAGGGAAACCACCTCAGCCTGCCCCAAGGGAAACCTGAAAGGGCTCTGGCTTCTAATAAAGCAGTTGGGTTTGTGCCTCTCCTCTCCCAGTGAATTGGCTCTCTGCCACTGGGAGCTTGCTACAGAGGATGCAGGAGAGTTCTTCCACCTTCCCCACTGCACTGAAGTACTGTTACAGCCAGTTTTCCCTTTGGAATAGTCTGAGGGGAGGAAATGTGCTGAGTAACTTGACATGTCAGTACCTTGAGAGTCATCCCATCTCCTCCTTCAACTTGAACATGTTTGGTTTCTGTTTCAGATTTAATCTGTAATCCTATTCTTGCAACTTTCCCTCAACTTGTGGATCAGCCAGACCTGATGGATGCACTTCGGGTACGTTATCCACATAGTGTTCAACTGCATCTGATGTGTCGCGATCTCCACATCCCCAGGTTCTTGTATCTGTCCAGTGTGGAATGGCTGTTTGCTTAAATCAATTAACATGGCACAGGGGGGGAATGGGAGTGTGAAGGAAGCGGGACTGCAACAGGAGCTTCACCCACTGGGGGACTGCAGTTAAGAGAGATTTTTGCAGCTAGAAATGAAATCTCCAGAGCCTCAATTTCATGTTTCATTTCATTTTAGAGCGCTTGGGCAGATAGGGAAAGAACACTGAAGAGATCTGAGAAGGTAAGGAATTACAGGGGGGTTGCTGATGTATTCAATCTGAATCAAACTGGGAGCTTTCTGTCAGTGTTACTGCTAGTTCCCTTTTCCTCTCACCATGCAGTTACTTAGAAAACAGATACCTAAATGCAGTTCTTAACATTTCTTACCTGTACCTATAGTAGTAAAGTAGGAGAAAGACATCAAGTTTTTGTCCTAGTGTTTGCATAGGGTTGTTAGCAGCGGAGTGATTACAGGCTCAGACCCAAAGGGTGCCTCCAGTATGTGCCTGGTTAAAGCTTTCCAGTGGCTCACAGGGGGCTGTGTATGCCCACAGAATAACCTTTCCTCCTCCACCTCTGAGCTCCCACGTCCTGCCCATTCCTTGCCTCAGGCTCCTGCAGTCTCTCACTTTGGGGTGCAGACAGTTGGAGAACTGGCAGTGTCACCAGGCTCATCCTTGCCCTACCTCCTGCCCTCTGGACAAGGAGAAGCTGTAGGTAACTGAACCAGAGAGGCTTTGGCTCTTCATCCAAGACACGTCCCTTGAGAGCAGGAGGGTATCCCACTCCCTGTGTGTGCTACTGACAGCTACACAAGGAGTTCACCTTGTTTATGCAAGCGAACCAACACGCTGTTGAGTCAGAATCACTTTTTCAAGGCCATTAATCCCAAATGAAAGCTGATCTGCTCGAAGAATTAGTAACTCCCTGGTATCCCAGAACCATCCAGTTTTACTTGATCTGTCGTGTGCCACTCCCAGGGCAGGACTGCTGCCTCGTGAACCCTTCCTCCTCCTTGCATGGTTCTCATTGCTGAATCCCCTGCAGAGATATGAACTGCACACCACCAGTGTGCATATGGAAAACAAGGCACCCAAACCTTGTCTAGTTCTGTCTTGTCCACTTACAGCAGTTGGGATCTTTCAGTGTTGGATAACTGATTCTTAGTCTCTAGGTATTGAAACTGGTCTTTACAAGGGAGAGCATCATTCTCACCACACGCAGACTGTCCTGTCGCAGTGAAACAAGAGCACTTGTGGTGCAGCCTCACCTGCTGCTAAGAGCTGGGTGCTGTCAGGAGTATGGGATTGCTGCAATTCCCTGCCTAGGGCAGTGCAGAAGGGAGCAGAGGTTGGGCTGTTGAGGTGGGAGGATGTGGCACTGCCCCACGGCAACAGCAAACAGCCTCAGCCTGTGCCTGCAGAGCCTGACTGGGGAAGAGTGGCTGGAAACTGCCCATGGGAAAGGAGCTGGGGGGGCTGATGGATGGAGCTGAACATGAGCAGCTTGTGCCCAGGCAGCCACGATGCCACCAGCATCCTGGCCTGGATCAGCACCAGGGCCACGGAAGTGTTCACACCCCGTGTAGATGAGGCCCTCAGTGCCATGGGGCAGTGGTGGCTGTGGCTGTGCTGGGGAACAGTTGGACTGGATGAGCTTAAAGGGCTTTTCCAACCTGGTTGATTCTACAGTTCTATAACCTATTACAAAAGCAATGTCATCAAACCCACTCCATTAATGTACTGGCATGGAGGGCTTCTGGAAGGAGTTTGAGGCTCACCCGAGCTAACTGGTGTTTGCTTAGGAAGGTCAGACCTCTTCCTGTTGTAACCCTCAGCACTCAGGATGAGTTGAACATGTGCTTGTCTGTTGTTCCTGTGCCCATCACTCCTGGAGCAGTATTTGCACTGATGCACCTCCAAACACTCCTCCCTGCAGAGAGATGCGGCGTTTCTCAAGTCCCTGTTTGTGCTGGTGTACCACGACTCCGTGTTCCCGCTGCTCCACTCCACTCTCCTGCCCCCCTACAAGTGGGCTGAGGAAGAGTCCGAGGCCTTGCGCTGGAAGGTGATCGCTGACTTCCTGAAGAAGAGCCGAGAGAACAATGGGGCCCTCCAGTACCTGCTGGCAGCAGAGAACACACACACAGCCTTTGACATCTCCGAGCTGGCCTATGACTTCCTGGGGGAAGCAAGGGACAACGCCAGCAATGGGTAACAGAAGAGCAGCTCAGGGGATGGGAGGATGGAGTAACAACATGAATAAATTCTTACCAGAGCCTGTGCTATCCGAATTGTAATGAATATTTCTACATATTTAACACTTGGAGAGATACTGAAAGTATTTTATCAGTTGAGCTGATGGAAATCACATTTTAAATCCCTACACTTGCAGTGTCAGACAGGGCTGGGGTGGGTTGGTACTCCACGTACCTGTTGTGGCCACATCCAGCACCATATCTTGTTGGGCAAATGCTGAGTGCTGGCACAGGGTGCCCAGAGAAGCTGTGGCTGCCCCATCCCTGCAGTGCTCAAGGCCAGGTTGGACAC
>JANRGW010029915.1:0-22927 GCA_024733675.1 Psilopsiagon aymara
GGCTGCCCAACCCGGCTCCGCGGGGCTGGCGGGTGGCGCGGCGCGGCGCTGTGGCGGTGGCGGTGTGGAACGCGCGGCCCCGCAGGCTCCACGCCAGGCTCCACTCGCCGCTTCATGCCGCCCGAGGCACCTCCCCTCCTGAAGGGCCGCGGCGCAGGCAGCCGAGCAGCGCCGACCGCATGCTGTGGACGCGGCTTCAGCAACGCGAGTGTTGGTTTAGGAAGAGGCTGAACATGCAGTGTCTTGTTTCGGAACAGTTTTATAACATATAGGGATTTTTTCCTTGCGAGAAGCCCAGCCCATTTCCTGCCAGCAACTGCAGGCAAGATGTGTAAAGAAACGAGTTACAGGCAGACAAGTAAGACTTTTGTCGTCATTTATTTAAGTACCTGTTCTCTGGTCAGGTAAAATAGCGCTGGAAAATACAAGTATTTGCAGAAGGAAAAGGACTAGTTAAAACAGCTGTACATCTTTACAGCACATACAAAGCCTTGCTAAGAATCCTGTACTACACCAGTCCAAATGCTGCCAGCAAAACCTCCCGTGATACAAATGTTCATGGATACATTACTTCTGTTGTACCATACCTTCCTAAGCTGTCAGTTAATGGATGTGAAGAGACACTATAAAGTTTGCTGAACTCATTGAAAACATTCAGTGTTTGCCAAAAAAAAAGGCAAGCTAAGCATTCCTCCGGTTCTGGAACTATTAAAAGCCCATTTCTTAAAGATGCATCCATATTACAGCTCAAGCAACTTATTCATTAAAAGCACCAGTCACTAAGATCTATATTATATTACAGCCACCATCTTGCAAATTACTACTGACATGAAATGATAGCACTAATAAAAACTTAAAAAAATACAAATCTCTTACTACCAATCTTTAAAGAGTTGTGCAGGACACGTTCATAAGAAAACACTTTTCCATACGTTAAAATCCCGGTGATCTCTGCAGTTTGCTCAGCGTAACCAGGTGGTATTCAGTTGTGTCTGGTTCTTTATGCTTGTGTCCATTTTCAGGACTTCTCGGATCGCCATGGTAGCATAAGTGGATGGGGGAAGAGAGAACTCCATCTTCAGTGCCCTGAACTTACCATCTATCGTAAGGGGGAAAAGGAGACACAAAGCAGGAGAAAGTTTAGGGCATAAATAAACAATGATTATCCTGGATGCCATCTAATGACTGAAATTTTCCGCAACCAACCCCTCCCCAACCCATAAAGCAAAACAGCGACCACCACACTCCCAATTTGCAATCCACAGTGGAGTTGCGTAAAACAACTTATTTAACAACTTCTTTTCAACATTTTCTCTCAGCAGGAAGTAGAGTTTCGGGGATTCTTGTCTTTCAAAAGGAAAATAAACCTGTGTTCTTCCTTGACTGAACTCTTGTCCCTCTCCAGTTTTTCTGAGGAGCAGAGTCAAAAGACCTTATGACCAGGGTTGTATATATGTGTATAAAACTTCCACTGAATTCTGTTGAGTGTTTGACTTGGTTTCTTGTGTTCAGCATAAATAATGCATGCTCTAGCATACAGACAATTTGTGCCTTAATTCCACCTTCATGCATTTTGCAAACATTTCCTGCTAAGCATTTACTCAATTTTACAGTTGCCCATCAGAAAATGTCACAGTCAATGCAGACCACTGGAAGAATTGCTCGCACTCTGGAGGAATAAGGGTCCTTATTTAGATAACCAACTCTGGGTATCTTCAATACCATTGCATACCAGTCTAGTTAAATGAAAGCTCTTCTTTAAAAGAGTTTTCAACACATAACAGTTCAAAGCAACAGCCAGATCAAACTTCTGTTTTACAAACATCAGCAGTCAGCTTACCTGTAGGGAGAACTGGTAATGGTTTTCCTTCCAGCTTGTCCAAATCCGTAGTAAATAACGGGATTCTGGGGTCATCATAGGCCACAACCTCCCTTTGTAATAGAAATAAAATCTTGTAAAAATTATTACTTTATATAAAATTAATAATTACTATAACAATATTTTTCCTTGCTATTCCAACCTGGTAGTTACAACTGAAACGGAATTAATTTTCTAGTAAGGTAAGGCAGCGTTTATGCTGCAATAACTGCTTAAAATGGTTTTACTGCAATAAAGCTTTATGTAGAAGCCTTGCCTCTGATGAGGATTATGAAACAAATTAATAAATTAGTGAGAAGTTTCTTTGCATAACCCATCTGCTTTCCCTCCGGGGCCGCCAGGATTAAAACAAAGTGTAAACATTTCTAGTTTTTGTCTCCCTGTGCATCGGTGATCATCTTTCTGACCATTTCTACTGTCACCTGTTTAAAAGGTATTTATTTGATTGCTGTACATCAACTAGGTTGGATCCCTATAACAATCATTTAGTAAGTTTAATTGACAGGGATTTGGACACCAACTTTCTGACAGAAAGACTATAAAAAAAGACATGTTTTGAATATTATGTCATAGTTTTAACATAAATAATAATCTATGAAGTGTTCAGGCAAGCCCATGCAAGGAGTGTAATAACTAAATAGATGTCTTGACACTCAAGCACCACAGAACCAGAGGACCAAGGAAGAAATAAGGCTATGGCTCAACTTCACCTGCCTAAAACACATAAGGGAAAAGCACGAATTCCCTTATACGTGCTTTCTCCTCTGTACCACTGCTTCAGTCTACAGACATCCCATAGGTCAGCCTAATGGTTCTTGCACTTAAGTAATCCCACATATAGGATCATTTAGGTCTATGCTGTCAATTCAAGTGTAATTTCCTTTAGCCTCCTACTCACCAGTTGACATTCTGAGGTCGAATGATAATCTTTCTGTATGCTCCAGAAAGGGAATAATCTCTGATCTTATGCCTCATGTTGTTGATATCGAGATTATCAGCTACTAGCATTTCCTTGTAGGCCTCACCAACTGCAAGAAAGGAAAATATTTAATAGGAGAGAGCTGAGTGCCACTGATCAAAACAGCCCGTTTTCATGGATCATTCCTTTATATGTAGCAGTTTTTAGCATAAACGGGACAAAAAATTAATTGCTGCAAATCTTGTTTGCTTCTACACCCTGGTTCATAGAGGCAGAAACCAAGAAAGAATCCTTCAAATCAGACTTTCAGCTGAAAACAAAATTTACGAAGTATTTTGTTGACATTTCATTGACATCCCACATGCTTTCCAATTATCCTCACATGACTGATCTCCGGTATACAGATCAAGAACAATGTGGGCCAGACTGCCCATTGCTCTATCTTTGAAAAAACAGCTGAGTGAAATGAATTAAGAGAGCCCCAGAATAGTCAGCAGGGATCTTTAACTACACTGCCAACACAAGGAGTAACTCTAGTACAGCCTGGTATACTTCAGTAAGGATGTGTGCATGCACACCTGGGGAAGACTGGGAAGGCAATGGAAATGCGGGAATACTGCAGCTAAAATGCTGTCTGCTGCCTTTGATTTGCAGTGCAATCACCAGCATTACTTCTTGCAGTTGGGAATTTTAAACAGGAAAGCATTAGGCTTCCTGTGGGCAAATCCCAGTATAAATGTATTGAATGTAAAAAACTGCAGCTTTTCTTTCCCACCTTTTAACTCAGTGTTGTTTAGAGCCATACCTCCTCATCAACTCACCTTTATCTTCCAAGTGTTTCAGAAATGGGTGATAAATGGGATTGTGGCTCTGGGACTAGCAGTCTCCAGAGACCTGACTGGTCATTTAAGGACAACCAAGTCCAAGAGCAGTTCAACCCAATATTGAGGAAAATAAGCCTACATATTGGTAGATTGGTTTGGCTAAGCAGGGGACTCATGACCAAGCTCCCATGTAAGGACACATACAGTAGGTGAAACCTAGGGCCAGCTACAAAGGAGAAATACACAAACATGGTCCAGCCACGTAGGGATGCTGTTAGGAAAATCAAAGATCAGCTGGAGTTGAAATCAGCAACAGACACGAAGAGCAACAGGAGTTAAACTGCAGTATCAGCAATGAAACAATAAAAGGGAAGAGTTGGCACACTGCTCATCAGGGCAGCTGGCCTAGTGACAGACCTAAGGCTGATGTTCTCAGTGCCTCCTTTGCCTCAATCTTGACCAGCAAGGTCTTCCAGGCCTGTGTTCCAGGAGGCAAAGTTCAGAAAAGAGGTGGACTAGCAGCAGTAGAAGCTCACACAGGCTGAGTGGGCTGGCTTGTGTCACGGTAAAGCTTTTCTCTGTCATCTCTAAAAGATCATGGAGATCTGGGGAGGTCCCAGGTGACTGCAGGAAACCAAGTGTTGCAACCATCTTCAGAAAGGGCAAGAAGGCTGATCTAGGGAATTACGTACTTGTTAGACTCACTTTAGTGCCTAGGAAAAATAATGGAGCTAATCCTCTTAAAACGTGTTTCTGGGCACACAATGAGAATAAAAGTGAGCATGGTTTTACTGAAGTGGGGAAACGAAAACAACCCACCAATCTTACTGCCTTCTATAATGAAACTATTACAGCGTAGATGAGGTGAGAGCCAGAACTTTTGCCTACTTTGCCTTTAGCAAGACTGTCAACATGCTCCCACAGGAACTGTTAGAAGGTTAGAACATTACAGTGGATGGACTGCTAGACAAGTAAAGAATTGTCTGGCCCATTGTCTCAAAGGATAGTCATTACTGGTTAAGCACTACCCAGAAGCTCATTGCAAGTAGAGTTCCTCAAGGATTTGTGATGTGTCCTGTTAAATACTTCTATTAGCACACATGGAAGAGGAGCTCGAATTCACCTCCACAAGTTTGTGGGTAAAATCAATCTGGGGTGGTGGCAGTCGATCACTCAAGGGCAGGCTGCCATTCTGGGAGTCCTCAGAAGTTCAGCAAGGACAAGTCCTCTACCTGAGAGCAATTAACTCTTTGCAATGGTACAGGCAAGAGGCCAGCTCTGCTGTCACCTGAGACTTCTTGTCAGAGTGCCCTGGAGCAATGAAAGCCAATAGCAACTGGAGCTTTGCCAGCAACTACACCAAGAAAAGCAGCTACTGCCCTTTACTGGGCACTCATGAGACTGCGCTTAGAATGGTGTGTCCAGTACAAAGCAGATGCCAATAAACATGAATGAGTCCAATGGAGGAGCACCCCAATGGCCAGGGATTTAGCCCATGCCCTGTGAAGAGAGTCTGAGAGACTGGTTGTCTTCAGCTTAAAGAAGAGAAGACTCAGAGGAACTTGGAGTCTGTGTGCTCTTGAAAGTTTCAGACAAAGCCCCGAGCAAGCTGGCCTGAATACAAGCACTGATCTTACTTGGACCTCAACCAGAGGGCATTCTGAGGTCCTTTCCAACCAAAATGATTCTGCAACAATATCCCTTAAAAATAACATCATGTTCCATGCAGATTAATTACGGGTCACTCAACCTATTCATCAAAAACAATTTAGATACATTACACTCTGTAGAGAGGAGATGAAAGAGATGCTCTTTTTAAATTATTATTTTTTTTACATTCACACAGGTTAATATTTAATTAAACAGATCTGGTTCTTTTTCCTAACTTCAGGCATTTGCTTGGATTACAAATTCTAGAAGTTTAGTTTGTTTTCTAGTTTAAAAATGAAATGCATGCACTTTGTAAGTAACATTTCACTGTTCTGTTCCCCTTGTGCTGAAATAAATCATTTTCCCTCTGTAAAAATATGCGTTCTTTGGAAAAGCTACTTGCTAAAAAGAAATATGAAACAGACTTATGTTACATGAAACAAGTACACAAACTTAGTATCACAGTGGGAGAGGGTGGCAGTAGATCAGAGATCTGAAATAGTGTATTATTTTAATGGTGACCAAGGTTGCATAGATCTGACCTTCCTTTTAAGTTAAATATTAAAGCAGACTTGCATTTTCTGAGTAAGTAGGTAAGTTAAGAGCCAGACTTACTTTTGTGCTTTGGATAAATAACATCAAATCCAGGCAATGGCATCACTACGTCGTGGATAGTGTAGTTATCAACATCTCCTTCTTCGATATGAACAGCTGTGGCTACAGTGAGGACAGAAAAATGAAGTTAATGGTACAGATGCCTGTGACAGGTGACACTGGCTAAATTTACAGTGAACCATGTGACTGAAAGAAGCCCCCTCTGAGAGGGGTAACTGCTGTGTTTTATCTCCACTTAACAGACAACATTTCCAAGAAAAGATGTAACAAATCTTCAAGGCTGTCACAGTTACCAACAATCACAGCCTGGTTTCCAGTGACTTTAAAAGCTGAATGGAGTAAGGACTGATAAGATGAACAGTCCCCTTACCAGGCATCAGGCATACACGAAGGAGAAACACTGTGGATATTCTCACCCCAGGGAATACCAGAGCAAACACAAGTGAGGAAAGCTTTAAATAGTGGAGCCTCTGCTTTACAAGATGCTAATGCAAACAAAACTTTCTGTGGTTAAAGCATCTGTAACATCCTTCCATCATTCTCCATTGCTCAACTACGTTTGAGTCCATTCTTGGGAACAATCAGTCCTTCATAGTCTCTCTTCCTTATCCAACTATTTGGAAACACAGGCAAACCAACAGCTCACAGAATTTACCACCTGACTTCAGATTCCTTGCAAAATTTGACTGAAGCCACTTAGTGGATTCAGAAATCACTGGAGCAAACTGGGTGAGGGGGAAAGAAAATATGTAAGCAGCGCCACCTCAACAGGTATTCCAAGGAACACCTTATATTCCTAGGAATTTGAACTACACAGCATCACTGGGTTTTTATTTGCCTGACATTACCTCCTTTAAGTGTGAGATCTCCTGGTACAGCTCTAAGCCCGTATTCTTCTATTCTCTTGCTCACCATATTATTCCACACATAACTCTGGTAGCTATGAATATACATTAAGCGATTATTTCTTGGTATCTAAATGTAAAGAAAATTTAAAAGTGAAACATTAGAAATATGTATTCTTAGTTTTTTCTTTCAATCAGAACAAAAAAAAGCCATATTGGAAATGTTAGCTTTTTCAGCAACAAGACTTACACACAATTTCTTGGTATACAAATGTCACTTGTGTTCATTATTTGGAAAATGGGTATGTGAAGAAATAATGCTTTTACACATTTGAAATCTACACAAAACCCTCCTGTGCTTAAATAAATAAAGCTTTTTAATCTTTTTTTTTTTTTATTCAGCAGCTCATCAAACATATGGTGCTATTAGGCTCTTATAAAGCACTGGATTCCCATTCAACCTCCCGAAATCTGAAGTAGATTTTGCAGATGTGAAAGCACAGTGTCATTCTAATTACCTTCTTCATAAACAAGAAATTATCCCTCGGCTCCTAATGTGCCCAGTAGTTTGCTGATGATGAGGTATTTTCTCCAAGACATGATTTTGATTACAGCACTTGAAAATGACAGTGAACCCACCACGTCTATGCCAAGCTCAATCATTAGCATACTTATCAGTTTAATTTATACCTTTAAAGTAACTCTGATACTGAACTTTTGCACAATTCTCAGATCTGTATTATACATGGTTATATGCTAAGTCTAATTGTATTGCTTCCAACATGCAGGAGAGACTGCTGTATAAACTGGAAAGCTCATTATGCACGCAATAATTACAGATGTTGTCAGTTACTATGTGGCAATACCTCAAGCAAAAAAGCAAGGATAAACAAAAAGATTTTAAACTTAACCCTCTACCCATCAGGCATCTATAAGTCTATTTCAAATTCATCATGGTACCATCAAAAGAATGTTTATTCAAGCAAATACCCCACCGCACTTTTACACTCACTATGCCAAATGCAGAGATTATGTTCTTCATTCCATACTTTAAGAGTCCACGTAGAAGCTGTCCTTCCACGCACCTTTTTACAGGTAGTTTCTTGAGGGCTGCTGCTGGATCTTTAGTCTTTGCCCATTCTTCTCTGCATTTCACTAAGTATCCCTTTTCAGCTAGAACGAGGACATGAAAATACTTTTAACTACACCAGCAAAAACCCACGCACCTGACTTCTAGTTAAAACAGATGAAAACTGGAAGTTTCAGTCATGGTAATTACGCATATTAACAG
Source organism: Psilopsiagon aymara (assembly GCA_024733675.1). Classification (NCBI taxonomy): domain Eukaryota; kingdom Metazoa; phylum Chordata; class Aves; order Psittaciformes; family Psittacidae; genus Psilopsiagon; species Psilopsiagon aymara. The sequence continues at coordinate 8,024 of JANRGW010029915.1, forward strand.
AATCACAGAACAGTTGAGGTTGGAAGGCTTCATGTGGAGTCTGAGCAGACTCTGTGAATTCAGATCCCTTTTAACCCCCACTGCAAGAAACTGCGCAACAAGGAAAGGGAAGAAAGGCGGAGTCAGAAGATTGCTTCTCCATTGCTAAACTGGCTGAAGTTTAGCACATGCAGAGCTGTCCTCACATATTTTTCCATTAGAAGACTCAAAATCTAAGTGTGTTTTTCCTGAACATACAATTCTTGGTGGAGGAGAAGCAGAAACATCTGATATGTCATTTTTGAGTCCTTACCTCCTGGTCTTGGTTTTAGTATCAAATCCATTACTTCATTCCAATTGTTCTGTAGAATAGCTCTAAGATTCAAACAGGAAAGTGTATTAAGAACTACATGTATTTTAAGGAGATAAGGCCAACTTACTCGAAAAAAGAAGTATCAGTGGTTAGATTTATGCAGTATTACAAGTAGTGGTATTACACAAGACACCTGCTGAAGCAAGTTCTTTCTTGAATCTAAACTTAAAATTGGCATATCCAATATGCTCAAGATATGTTCCCCAAAATACATCAGAAGTTACACAGGGACAAAAATAAAACCTAAAATGAACGAAAAGGGTGGTGGGGAGGAATGGAAACAACACATACCTGCCAATCTGATATGTAGGAACAGCTGTGGTTCCAAATCTTTGCATTCCATAGTAATTAATGAATCCAATTTCCCTGAGAGAGTGCATTGCTTGCTCTATCTGGTCATCAGTTCCTGTTATGTTTCTAGCGTTAAAAAAAGTTAGAGACAGATAATTAAGGGCTTACACTATTTGGTGATCCCCATAACTCCCATAAAGCTCATCATCAACATTATAAAGCATGTATCAAATTCATCAGACTCCTGCCAATAGGACTTTTCTTCTTTTTTTAAACACAAGATGCACTGGTATCTTTTAACTATTTAAAAGGGAAAAAAATAAAACCTACCAAAGCTGTCTATTCTAACATATTACCTGAGAACAACAGTGAAATGGTTCCCTTGCAGTTCTCCTAATTTCAGTGGATGATTCTTATAACTGAAGTTTCCTAATTTGAAGTTCATCAAACATTTATTCAAATGAGCAAGTCTTTGTGCAGTGATTCTAAAACCAAAACAGACAACAGTGACCAACACATGCTTAGCAAAGCAGATAGTTAAATGAATACAGAAATGCCGGCATTCCAAGAGAACACGCAGGAAGCCCAGCTCCCCCACTTGTCTATCGTTGCCTTTTCAAAGTATTTTAATGAAATATCTAACAGAAAAGAACAGATAATTCTTAAGGCGACTCATACAAGAGAACATGTGTACCATGACAGACACTGTTAGCACTGTCTTTCCCTGTCTATGTTACAGCAAAAAGCCCTATGTTGCAATATTGATGTATACGGTACCCCATAAGCTGAACTCTGCTTTATTTGAGTACAAATGAATACTTTATTTGAGTATAAATGAATTTGGCGACTATACCATGAATACACTCTAGTTAGCACAGTCAGAAACACAAAGTTAAGTAGTTAGCCTCTGTGCAAGCTTAGTGCAGATGAGATCCAATCTGTCACTGATATCTGCTATTTTTGTTGCTGGTACTTTTGGAAGCATTCCCTGTTCTTTGTATCAGAGCTGCTCTTTGACACTTCTGCTACAGTTTATCAACAAGTTTAGCAACTAGCACAGCCAGCATACAGGGCCGGCAAATGGTAACGTCCCCTCTCCTGCACCATCCTTCTCCATGGCTGCGCAAGAAAGTTGGGTACAGTGGCACTATTGAACAGACACCACAAACCAGTACACTCCTCCTCAGTCGACACGCTGAAGCTCTGGGACACAACATTAAATGTGATCATGTTAAAAGTAAACAGAACAGCACCTGAGATGGCTACACCACAAGTCTGGTTACTTGTCATCACTTGGCAAACTTGCCTTGCAGCAACAAGAATCTGGGGCTTCTCAAAACTCACAGATTAGTAATTCCTTTTATATGTGCAAACATACGCACATGCAAACCACTTGGAGGAAAAATATGAATAATTAAGTACTGAATGACCTCCTTTTAACAGGGATTTGATCAGATTTCTGTCATTCCTTGGAATTCCTCACTTGAGGAGTGTGGTTTTCAAAGAGTTGTAAATAGTAGTCAGGCAGAATATTACAGCTAGCTAAACAGACATTGTAATGCATGACTGCAAGGCACCCATCATTCTCAGTTATGGATGTAACACTAATTACAAGTGCCCAGAAACAATATAATTAGCTTGGAAAATGACAAAACAAACTTTTTTCTCTCTTAATAGGCAACTTAAGACAGTAGGTTAAGACAGGAAAAATTCCTCATCATATTTTGCACCTTCTGCCTACTCACAGATGAGCCAAGGCAGTGGTTAGTTGTTCAGAGTTCAGTGAGAAAGAAAATAGGACTCCAGCTGGAGGAAGAGGGAAACAAAAGTCAGGAAGGAAATGGGACATTCATGGTTTCACCATGGCATTCTGGTTTTCTGCTGTTGCATGGGAGCCGTGAAGCGTAAGAGCGCATAGGCAGTTTCACCCACTGCTTCAGCCAAACACGTGTCCAGCCTATGACTCAGAGCACCAATGACTGAAACTACTAGCAACCACCATGGAGTAAAAACGATTAGAGCATCTTCATTAATACATGAGCTTTACAACATCGAGACCTGAATCTGCTATGTATTACTCAGACTCAGACTGCAGCCTGAGTCTTCAAGGTGTTTACTGAGATACTCAGGCTCTCACGGTAAAAGTGCAAATACTCCAGCATACTTTGGCTTACCTGAGAACAGCGATCTCTTGAACTGTTATAGCCCTTTTATCCTTGGTTCCCATGTAGGAAAATATGTTGGGCTTCACTCTTAAAAGCGACAGTAACAGATATTACGTATATTAAAATAGAGATCTAACATAATTTTTAGTGTAATTACCTAGAATTATTAATCTTCTATATTAAAAATAGAAATTATTCCTATATTCCCGAGAACTAGCCTACAATTTGTCATGTGTGACATCTTCACATCTCACCTCTGAGTAGATAAAACACAGGGAAACTTCTGATTTCATTACACAGACAGATTCACTTTCACCACAACTGTGCTTTCAGAATACGAGCTCTGAAGTACTTCTTTGTATATATTCACTCATTACCCAAATGCAGAGCTACCATTAATTTTACTAGAAAAACCCAATCTATATGTCCATTTCTTCCTTAAACTTCAATAACAGGCCTGTGTGAATACCATGCATGCACGTTACATGAGAATACGAAAAGATAATTTAAAATATGATGGACTTCTTGCCTTGAGAGGAAAATTTCCTTGCCTTCCCACTTCATAGTTTACAGCCTGTGCTACACAGGAATATTCCCAGTTATTCCAGGTATGGGCGCCAGGGGGTAGCAAGATTGCCATCACATATATGTTTCTACCCAACTATGCTCTGACCATTCTGTTCTCAAACACAAATACTAGTAGTATACTGGTTGAGTCTAGATTACAAACGTTTATTTTTGGACAGGAAGGGGGAAGGGAAAAGGAGGGGAGAAGTGGGAAAGTTTCTCTGTGAGTACATCACTGAATTGACCCAATTTTATAATAATCCTTCCTGTGCAATTCACTGTGTTCTTGTCACGCCTTTGGCAAATCTTCTGTTGCTGCGCTTGATGGGATGAAAAGAACTAAGATTGTGTTGCCATGGAGAAATTAATACATGGAACAACAGTTTACGAAGTGTAACTGCTTAGGAACTGATCAGCATATTATCACAGCAATATCTGACAGGTTCATAACATGCTTGCATATATTCACACACCGGGGAAAAAAAACAGCTTTTAATTCAGGATACGCACATCAAGGCTTTGAGCTGCCAAGCCTTCCTTAGATCTTCAGCTGTGGACCTTTTCCCACTGAAGCAGTAGAGGACAGTCCTTTAAATTTGGGGGATTATTTTGTTCCATTCTCACCTCTTTCCAAAAACCACAAGTGTCGAATTTAATATTATCAAACAACTTCTTTAAAAACACTGGGTACAACCTAGGCAACAGCCAGCAGTGTGCTGCTCTTCCGTAATCCTGAAGCACAACATTTACAGCAGGATGAAACAGATACAGAAGGAATGCTGCACGTTACCCGGGCTGGCAGAGACAACAGCCTTACCTTAAAAATTTGGATAGGACATTAATGGCATCCATGGTATCCTTGTTCTCCTTGTACAGGACAAAGTGGCAGTAGCTCCCCCTAGATTTTGGCCACGAGTGTTTTCTTGGATCTTTAAAAACAAAAAGTTCAAATTTGTAAAGTGACATTTTTTTATTTAATCAATGTATTTGCCATTGCAGCTACATTTAAAAAAACATGCAGGAGTCAATTTCTGCTGATTTCCATCAGCTTTGAAACAAAACCAAGTTAACTGCTGACAGTGAAAGCTGCAAAAAGACCTTCTCCCCTTCCACAGGGCTGTACACTTCTCTTCAATCAATTCTGTCACCTAGGAACTCTTCATTGAAATTACGACAGTTCCTTTGTCATGACATTATCTACAGATATACCCTACGCATTTAACTGCCATATTGCCTGATAATGCTTTCCCCCAGACATTACCATTACACTGACTTCTAGCAGTGAAAGCCACTCCACATTCTGTCTAGTGCCTTCTAAAAGTAATAGAGGAGGACCACTGGAGCCCTGTTTGTGGGAAGATTACAGTTATTTTTTATAGTTTGACACAAATCTTCATTCCTGTAGGATTTTTTCTGTGTCATGCAAAAGCATGGGTTGCATCTCTACAAAAGCCTACAGAAAGTATACTCACAAAAAAATTTACCTTATTTCTAAGTCCTACTGGACAGAAAAATGTGGCACAATAGAAATATTAACAAATAATTCATGCCAGATACTGTGCCATGTTTAGAGAAGGGCAGGGGATGAGATAACTTCAACTCCTGCAGACTAACAACTGATGTGCAATTCTGCACAATCATTTGGCGTTTCCTGGAGAGGGAAGAAATCTGTGAATGTATCTTTCAAGCTTTTCTTGCAGATAAAAGCCTCCAGAGATACAACTTTTCCTTTACAATCATTCACTGCTGATGGCATTACTGGGAAGGGGGACTGATTCTACACAGGTTTAGCAACCACTTTTGAGGTGACTTTATCAATTCTTTGTTTTATAGGAACAAAACTAAGGATTAGTTTTGTTTTAAATGAGAAGTCCCTTATGTCTTGGTAGCCACCAAGCAGCCATTCCTGGTGGTGTACAAAAAGAGCTTAGGCTCTTTCACAACAGCAAAACCTAACTTAAAAAGCCAGTCCTATTCCAGTAACAAACCCCAGTGCAGGAAGGAAGCTCTTGGGAAATTCTGCTCTTTTTGTTCAGTTAGTTTAATAAAGCCCGGATACCCCAGACAGACAGTGAATGTTTAACTCGCAGGAAACTTTTGGGTAAAAGGTAATTCCTCTTGCCTTTTTTGAGAAGCTGCCATCCATACACACACTTCTGCAAGAACGTTTTGGATGCTACAGTATAAAATAATACGTGCATAATTTTTAATCACTTAAAAATTATTGCAACACTTGCCTTGTACCATCAGTTTCTAAGCAAAGCCACCCCCTATGGAGTTTCCTAGGACCTAAACTGAGCAGCATGGCCCAAAGCCTGCTAAGAGACCTCATGCTCCTGATGGCCTCCCTTCTGAGCCACCACTGCTCTTAAACATAATCAATGAAACACCATGTTCAGCTTGAAGAGCAACATCCTCCACAAAGAACTTGGTAATTCAAAGAGAGGAAGACAGAGCATGATTCACAAGGAAAGTCTTCTCCAGTTGGAATTGTTCTTCAGATTTAACTAATCCATCTTGCACATGGTCATTTCAACACCTTTCAAACAGCGAGCCCTAACCTGGGCTAGACTAAAAGGCCTCTGTGCATACTCCTTGTACCAAAGGGCTCTTCACGCTCTGGACATCAGAGCTGTGTGCCCATCCACCACACTGCCAGCCATGCTGCAGCTCCAGTCCTGATAATTAACCATTCCTCACCCAATGCTTCAAAGTATTCTACTGGGTAGGTGGACAAGAGGGACAGATTGCAGTCCTTATTGCTACGTTGCAGAGTCATATTACATTTTTGACAGTAAAATATTTCCAAGCCCTTTTTGTCAACCTTTTGCTGCAACTCAAGGGCTGGAAGCTCTGTTTTAATATCAGGAGTATCATATATACTTTTAAAGTTGTATAAATACATATAGTGGTGTCTGAAATACAAGGCTGAAGGGCAAAGGCTTGGCGTAATGAAATCAAGGGGAAATATACCACAGATGTCAAACAATACTGTCAAAACTGATCATTCGCATCACTCGCTATTGATGGACTTTCTCTGCACGGAGTAACTACTGCCTATATGGCACTAGAAAAAAGATGCAGCACAAGCCCAAATCTTGGCTGTTTCAGGAAATTTTAAGTATTACTTAAGTGCAGGGGCTTGGGGTTTTTTAAAGAACTAGTTGGAACTAGTTTGGCCAGTCTTGTCACTATTTAGGAGGTAGGCATGGTTGGCATTTCATTTTGTTAGCATGAAATGTCAACATCTCTTACCTGTTGTGGTTCTGACCTCTGTCCCAGTGCATAGCATAAAGAGCACAAAAGAGTAGCATTTAATTTTTAGACTGTCGAAGGGGTTTTAGAGGTGAACATGCAGGTTTATGGTTATGGGTTTGTTTATGCTTTAGGGAGCATCCAACAGTTAGGTGGTGGGTGACAGCAATTTAGACAGTTGTGCAATGGAATCGTGCAGAGGGAAACAGTGAACATATGGAAAGCTTCAATCGGAGATGCAACAAACTTCATTTGTGGACAATGATGGAACAGCAGCTTACTGACAATTTAGTGAGACAGTAGTTTAAGAATTTTGGGTGTAAACTTACTACATACACAAAGTAGCTTCTAATTTGAAATTTTAGGGAAGTATGTTTGGTAATCTTTTACATTAGCAACAAAAATAATCAGGTATCTCAGCTAATATTTGAGTATTCAACACTTCTGAAATGCTTCTTGCCTGGGGAGCCCACTCAGGACTAAGACATATTAGTGGCTCTATAAACACAAAAGATAAAAATAATCCTGACTAAAAAACCCTTGCACTCTTAAAAGTACATTCACAAGCATTTACACACACTCACTGAAACTGCACACATCTCCATGCACAGGTATTTGTAGCATCACAAGAATCCAAATTTAAAGAGATGATGCTTCTCTGCATCACAAGATGGTGCTCCAGATAACGTTTTAATCCTAGAGACACATCACTAAACTCTTTTCAGCACATTTCAAATAATTAAATTCTTTTGTACAGTATCTCATAGATCAGTCTGGTCAGCTTAATAACAACCACTTGACTGTAACCATGATTAAAGAAGAGAAGGAGCAGAAGGAAGAGGTGCAGGTAAAACCGTTACAGACCAACAGAGAACAAAACTGGCTGAGGAGCATTTTGTGCTGGTAAGTTACATACTCCATGCATAAAGCATGCAAACATACAAGTTTTCTAAACATGGTTAAACAAGATACATAAACACATTATAATTTTACCAACAAAAGTACAACATTCCCATAGTGGTCTAGAATAAGCCTTAAAACAAATAACTAAATTGAATGTGGAGATGGTGTTATTTCCAATTTTAAATTATCTCCTTATCCTTCCTCCATCTCCTCCATCTTTAAAATGAAAGGGCTTGGTTTACATACTGTCATTTGTGGTAGGTTGATATGACAGGAATGCTATCACTTTAAACCAAACCAAACTTTAGTATCTTTAGTTAAATGAGCAATATTCTACATGCAAACAATCCTCTCAACTTACAGCAGCAACAAATTTGCAGTAACATTAAAAGATGTAGAACACATGAGTCAATCCCCAGTAACCGAAACAGTATTTCATAAGGTAAAGGTGGATAACATTTAATTTTGAAAATCCTTCATTACTTTGATTGCTCCAATAGTAACTGTGATTTGTAATGAATAAAGACAATTTTATGCAAATATAAGTAACCTTGGAAGCAGAAGCAGCCTTAAAAATCACGGTAATTATGTTTCTATAAACCTATAAACCTGAGACAAAAAATAGGTGCTTTTCTCTATTCATGTCATTAAGAACTTTGTCACGGATTTTCAAGACAGTCAAGATTATACTGCCCATCAGTGTACTGCACCCATTTCAATTACAATCTCTTGCTTCCAGAATTCACTCTTTCACATCCAGGTAAGTTCATGAAAGCTAAATTCAAACAAAACCCCACAAAGCCCCTGCTCTGCCTATTCCCACTGAAATAGCAAAGCCCCTCTCACTTTTAACACAGTTGTATTTGATGATTTGGAAAGAAAAACAAGTAGAAATTTTAATTTGAGACCCTCCTTGTGTTCCCAGTCATTACAGATGCACTGCATCAGTTGCAAAGAGGAAAAGGCAAAGCCAGACTACATTAGGAGGTACACTCCATTTGAAGGAAGTACTTACTAATGATTCTTATTTTGGGCGTAATTTTAGCATTTGCTTTACCCAACTACTGTGACACTCAAACTCACTTGCCAGTGCTTTTTTCCCAGCAGCGTGATAAGCAATAATGTATTTTTTTCCATCTCGATCTTCTGTTTTAGTCTCCAATCCAGGAAACAAGGACTTCACAGCCTGATGGATAACTGTTCTTTTTTCTTTGCTGTCTTCGACTACCTGTGTTAACACACACGCATGCAGAAACCAAAGAAAATAATGAAAAATGGAGGTATTCTCTCAGAGTTGAATTTTGCATGCTTAAAGAAAACTCACTAAATCACACCAAAGTGGTGACTAGGAGTACTTTTAAAAGTCTGGCCTGCCTGTTAAGATTAGTTTGAAAAATAATAAATAACTCTGCTAGAAATCCCTGTCTCGACATTCACAAAAGAAAACTCTCAAGATTTATTCCTCTCTTCTGTGCTGAATAAATTTCTCTCTTCTAATGAAATCCCTGGCAAAATGAAGTTTTTCTATAAGCATTAAAGGGAAAACAAAAGGCTAGATATGATTATGTAATGCATGAACACTTATTTGACATTACCAAATTTAATCCTAGCAATCTGTGTACCAAATTTAACTCAGCAATTATTCTTCAAGTATGTAGAAGATCTGGATGTTTGAAAATACCAAGTTTTAACTTCAATTTGTACCTTCTTATTTTTCTTGCTACTGAGGAGCGTATTTATCTTCTTTTCTATTAGATCACTAAACACTGACCTTGAAAATAGCCTTTAGTCTTTCATCAGGGTGGATGTTTTATCTAATCCTCACGTAATTATTCTACAAAACAATACTAGAGAGAAAACTAAAATACTGCAAGGAAATTTTAACACCACAGGAAATAAGGTGTGTATTTCAGTTCATGTGTACAGTCCCACTGAAATCAAAATGACAACTCATATGCATGAATTTGAGTTCTACCTGTAAAGCTTTACATAATTAAACCCTAAACTGGAAATATCTCAGTATTACCTGCTGCGTCATGTTCAAACTGCTCTGATACCTTACATGCACTAGGAAGCATGTATCTTCCACTCACTCCCCCTCTCATCCTTTGTCTTTCCCCCCAGTTTCATATCAATTTTACCTCTATGGCAACACTAGTTTCCTTATTCTTAAAAAGCTGGAGCTCCTCTAAACGCTGCTTGTCTTCATCTGACAAAACTGTAAATGTTTCTTCGGATGGGTCCTAATACATATTGGGAGGGGGAAAAAAGAAACATCCAATAAGCCTCACGGAACAACTGTCAACCTTTTAATGGTTTTGCTTTACCAGACATTAACCTCAAAATTTACCTCATCATCCACTGGAACAGTAAAGTCATCTAAATGGCTCACACGTCCATCTTTGCCTATTTCATGGACAACAAAGTCTGAGTATCTGACAGGAAGAAATAAGTATTAAATTTGTAATAAAATGAAATAAAAATCCCACATCACACAAAGTCATTTCCCAAGAAGCTGTTTGCCCACAGAATTCACTCAATTCTGAATTCACACAATTCAATTCATATAAAAGAAACCTGAACCGTGAGACAGCTGTACCTATTCCCATCTCTCAAAAGGATACCACAAGAACATAGAAGGAAGTCTGGCCTATTTAAACACAGCAGACTTCTTTGCAGACAACCAAAAACCTGCTGTAGTTATTCCGAGTAATTTTCTTCCTAGCTTGCAGAGATCTGTAACATATATCCTCAATCCCAGTCATTACTGACAATTAAGACTCTACTGCATTGCTACAATGTGAACACAAATGCATTAACTCCGTCACTTCAAATAACCTGCAGGATAAAGTACATTTGCAACTCTTAAGGAAAGCAAGACAAATTCAGCGCTGTTACACACATTCAGTTATAGAGAACATCTTTCAATTTAACAGTTACTCTATGCCAGCAACAAAGAATTTGGGAAATTTTCATTCAAGTTGCTATGTCCAATAATAACATCTAATAGAGCACAAACTAGGTTGGAACTGCTACATGATTTCTAACGAGCATTGGCTTGTAAAGGAATAAAAAAAAGGAAGAAAAAATTCTTAGCCTGTGAACACTGAAAGATGAATAAAACTTCACCATGGGGGTGTTTCTCCCACAAGCCCCATTTGCCATATCACTGTGCAATATCTTGTATTGGTAGAATTCCTTCCTGAGGAGCATTTCAGGTCTTCTCTCCTATTATCTGTTGCTGTTTAGGCATGCTAGTGACTGGTACCATAAAAACGCCAGGACTAAATTAATGATGCGTGTTATAAACTAGGATCAAAGAAAAACTGTAAGCCCACAAACTGTTTTAACACCCAGCTACCTTTGGCCGCCTCAGTTCAAAACTGACAGATTTCCCAGAAGGAAGTTCAGCACAGACTATGCTCCCCAGTGAAGGATTATGCCAGCAGCTTAATGCTGCATAGAAAGATTAAATATATACTAAATACGGCACATCACTTTATTATGTAAAATGATCTAAATATGAAGCCAGTATTTAAAAATGGGGACTTCCATTTGTGCAAACAAAGCATCCTTAACTGCTCTGCTAAGTCAGGGCAACAATGATTCTCACTTCAGTGAGTTTTTGTATTTGCATTTTGTTTAATTCAAATATGTTATTTAATAAAAACAAAGTAAAACCCCAAATTAAACCTTTCTCTCAGTCTCAGCACCAGGAAAAGAAAGTGATGAACCTCTCACGTGACTGCACATAACCCAGTTGCATCTTGTGCGTCAGAAAGGAAAACAGAGAACAACAGCTGCTTAACACAAGGTATTAACATACATAAGAAGACAAAGAGTTACCTCTCTTTCAAGATTCCAGAAAACCCTTTATGAGAGCTAACAAATTTAGTTATGCCAACATCACTTTCTGTCAGTCCATGCTTCATCATGTCTGCAAAGCTCTCGGGATCTCCATCTTCATCACTGTCCTCTAGTTCCTCATCTTCCTGCTCCTCACTTTCCTCATTGGAGATTATCTCATTTTTCGTGTCCTCAAGCAGAGATTTGTCAGGCTGTTCTGTTACAGTCCCAGTGCTTTGCCCAGAGTCATTCTCTGTCTTAAACTTCTCTGAGATCTTCTGTCTTTTAACTTCATCTGCATTAACCACGCCATCCTCAGAGTGAGGACGTTTCAGGGATACACTATTCATTTCTACAGTTTCCATGTTTAAGGCACAGTGTAGGATAGAAAGTCCTGAGGAGAAAGAAGAATGGCTTATTTCTTGTCTGCTTAAAAACGGTATCAATACATAGTCTCTTCACTTCGAGGACTCTGCCCCCTGCAAGAGTTCAGGAAAACCATGTAACTTTCTGCATTTTAAAGTTAATCAAGATTTTGTACAGCTAGAAACAATATGCACTTGAGAGGAGAGAAAGGAGATGTTAGGGGAGCTTAATACCCACCCTAGGCAGCATGCACCCTACAGAAAAGCAGGACTCAATATTACACTGAGCATATACCACCACCATCAACTACTACCACAGCTGTATCCATGCACACAGGCTCTGCTGTCATCAGCAATTTACTGCCTAAGAGACTTCTTGATCCCAAGCCTTCTATTAAATGATTATTCCTTTTGATTATTCCTTTTTCTGTTTACTTTTTAATCTCCTCTTGATTATTCCTTTTTCTATCAAGATTCTATCTTATAAGGATCAAGAGAGGATGGCTCGATTCAACCAAACCTGAAGTCTCATCTCTTCCCTTTCTATGTTCATCTCTTCTAACACCCACAATCCCACACAGAACTCAAGGTGGCAGCAATTCAGACCAACAGATAAAGGGATGAGATACCAAAATCATTGAATGACTGGAAATAACGGAACAAGGAAGGTAAATGATCTCCAAGAAGAACATGACTACTCACACTGAGAGAGCAGAGCTCTGATTGTTCCCTGGTAGTGTGAGCTGCCACCTTTGTGCCAGCAGAGCTAGCACCTTCAGATCTGAAAAACAGGAAAACACATTATTTGAGAAAGTTTTAGGCTAAAAAAGAGAAAGAGACTACGAATATATGAATGTGATCGTTACAGAAATTGGCTACCTGTGAAACCAGGTAGCAGCAGGTGTATGGGAACAGACATAACTACTCAGATAGACAAATTAATAACAAACACAACTGTAAAAGTGTAACCAACCCAGTGACATAACACAACATTGCTATTTAGCAAGCTACAGCAGAGAAGTCTGGTTTTATGTCTGTGTTTATGAAAGGAGACTGGAGTTCCTATAATTAGGCAACTACAGGACCTTCCTCCCACATCACCCAACTGGCACACTCATGTAGTGGGGATAAAGTGCAGGTTTTGGGGGCTGCATGGGGGGAGCCCATCAACTGCCCTGTGCTGGTCATGGCCAGTTCCAGCTGGGTCCACAATGGACCAAACTCACCGCCTGCCAGAACACCAACTCATCAGATGAGCCCACCGTGCCTTTGCTCCAGCTTAAGAAAAGGAGAGGCAGCTGGTGGCAAAAAGTGCAACGGGAAGCAAAGGAGGAGGCATATCAATGGGCTAAAAAAGACATGGGAGGAGCCATGGGGAAGAGAACTGATGGGGGTGCACTCTTGGAAGAAGGATCTCCACAGGGATGCCCCTGAAAGGTCTGCAGCCTGTCAGCTGCCTACACGGGTACAGGGACACCATGGAGGGGCCCACATGGGAACAGAAGAGATGAGAGAGAAGGAGCAACCTTCCATGGATCAACCTCAACCTCCCGTACTCCTGCTGCCTCACCGATGGGACAGAGTGCAACCTGGAAGACAACCAGGGGATGGGAGATGAAGAAACCAGAGGAAGGGAGGTATCTGCAGAGAAGTTGAGCCTGGGGAAGGGGATCTTCTTGGGAAAGGAGTTTTCCCCAAGCGTTACACTGGTGGTCTGCTTTGTACCTCACTTGCCAAATCAGTAATCAGAAATTTGTGTTAACTGGCAATAAGTTAAATTCCCAATTTAATTGTAAACAGGACAGTTCTGCCCAAAATTAGAAAATCAATGTACCCTCAGGCAGAAAGCATGATTTCAGTGTGCTCTCAAATAAAAATGAAAGCACATAAAATCCTTCTTTAAAAAGAAAAAAAGAACCCAACCAAAAAACCAAAAACATAGCCAAGAAAAGCAGATCACCACCATTTCCAGAATCTTCTAGGTACCCAAATTTATGGAGCCCGGGTTACAAAGCACTTATGTGGAAAAGGCTTCTAGATGGCTTCTGAATGCCTTCACATGGTGACCAAAACACCCCTCAGCACAGCAAAGTCTTCCAAGACACCTGCAAAGGAGGTAACGAGTGACTTACTTTTCTGACATAAAACTGTGACACCTAGTTCTTGAATGACACAAACTGGTAAAATAATTCAACATTGGCCACAAATACTCCAAAGTTTTCAGATATGGCCTATTCTCACAGCAGAGGAATGACCTACACCAAAGCACCACCCTGTGCCACATGGGCGCCATCACCCGGGAAACTTTCTGCAGGGTAGTTACTCGAAGGAGCAAGTTGAGCTGAGTAAGGCACACACGTTGTCACTTGACCAGACTGCTAGTGAGAGGGTAGCGATTGCTGCGCCACTGTTTCAGTCCTTCTAGCAAACAGGTGTTTCCATAACCCCAGAATCTGCATAAGCAGCAGTTCCACACTACTTTCAACACAGGCCATGTTTTAGTAGAAAAGGGATTTGCTACTATAGATAAAGGGATCCTTCACAGCAAGAAACGCTGAGCGATTACTTTCCGTGGGGTACCTTGTCGAGCAGACACACGGGCAGCTCGAGGCTAGGGGGGCACTTCGTATTTAAAAGGCCAAATAAAGGAGTAGGAGCACGCCAGCGCTGGGTACGGAGCTGGCTTCTCACGAGATGAGGCAGACCGGATTAAAAAGCAACCGACGGGAGGGCGCGACGATTCCGCAGCGCCCGAAAATAACCCCTTCCTGCGGGCGCAAGGAGCGGTTCCGAACCGGGAGAGCAGCCGCGGCCATGCGCGCAGGGAGCGGGCCGGGCGGGACGGGACGAGCGGCGGCAGCTCCAGCGGCCCGGCTCTGCGGCTGCCAACCCCGGCGCTACCGGGGCAGGGCGGGAGCAAGCGAGGGGCTGGACAGGAGAAAAGGGCTGCCGCTGGGCGTCCCTGCACCACGCGCCTGCCGCCCGCTGCGGGAGAGCCCGGCGCAAGCGGAGGTGAAGTTGTCCCGGGGCTGAGCCCCCTCCTCCGCCGCCCTAACTCCGCGCTCGGCCCGGGAGCAGGAAACCCGGAGCCGCCCCGCCGCGGAGGCCGCGGCTCCCGCCCAGCCGCCAGCCGCCGAGCGCTGGGCGGCCGCAGAGATCG
>JANRGW010029916.1:0-16963 GCA_024733675.1 Psilopsiagon aymara
GGCGTCCTGAGGTGCCGGCCCCCGCGGGAGCGGGGCGGCAGGAGCGGGGTACCCTGGGGCAGGCTGAGGGGCACCGGGCCGGGCAGCGCCAGACAAAGAGAGGGAACAGCTCGGTCCTGCCGGTGGGAAAGTTGACGTGTGAAATGCGTCCGGGAGCCTGCTGTGAGGAGAGGCGAGGTGCTGGTGCTGGAGCTGCTGCGGGCTGGGCTGTTCGCCGCGGGGCTCTTCGGAGCCCGGCGGTAACGGCGGGATGGGGACTCAGCGCCGTGTCCCCTTACCCAGGTGAGGCGCCGGTTTGAGTATCTGGGCTGCCTCTGAGGGATGTAAACCGCCTGCCAGGTGAGCTCTGTGAGAGCACTTTGCAGGTGGTGTTGAAGGGGGGGGTTGGGGGGTGTAATCACAGAGACGCTTTTAATTAATACTAGAGGAAAATAGGAAAAAGTGAGCAACTGGGAAACTGCGAAGCTGACGGAGGTCTTGGAACAGTAGTAGAAAGCAAGCTGGAAATGAGTTTGCAATGTGATATGACTGCGATAAAAGGTTAGTGCTATGCTTGGGCAGTACTGGCACGTGGATCAGTACTTCGTGGGAAATGAGGGGCTAAACCCTTGCAGTGCAATGGCTATGTGACATAATTGCATTTGGAATATGTTCAGATCTGCACTGCATTTTACCAAAATACTGCTGAAAATCTGGCAGGAATTCAGAATGGCTAATAAAAACTCTTAGTGTTGAAGGAATATGCTAACTTATTCTAAGTAAAATATGCAGAGCTGAGCTAATGAAGGTGATGTAGCATAAATACTTGAAGACTGCTGTCTAAGGTAGAATATAATTATGCGCTGTAGTTCTTCAAGCTAGTCTGTTACTGAGCTTTAGTGCTCTGGGTGGGCACTGACACCCAGTATCTTGGTATGGAGAAAATGTATTATTGGGGTTTAATGAGTATGGTCTGTGGTTTGGATCACTCAGTACATAAGTATAAAGAGAAGCAGAATTTGGATTTACAGGAAAAACTTCCTTCTGGTGAGCAAAGAAAATCCAAAAGTCTTTTGTGTTGTGAAAAACTGTACCAGAAAGACAAAGTCAGCCAAGGAAATGTGTTAATTGAGATGATTATGTCATCCACTGTTAGATGGTCTGCATTTCAATTTCTCATTTATTGGACCTAGATTTTAAACATGAAGTATGGATTATTTAGGAAGTTTAATAAGATTTATGATTACAGAGTTTGTGGGGTTACTCATAAGTAAGGATTACATGTTGAGGCCCCAGGTACTGTGGCTGCAGTTTTACTGACTTCATTAGTTTTACTGAAGTTATCTAAGAGAATGTTTTCTTCCTTTCACTAATACTAGGCAGGAGTTGTCAATAATCATAATTTTTATTATAAAAAAGGTCTTAACATATCTTTTCAGATTTCTGTGCTGTAGCTTTTCTGCTGTTGTGCTACAAGAGATTGATTCCTGTCATGAAACTTGTGTCTTGAAAAGGGCTCTTCATGTATTGTACATGGAGGAAAATAAAAGCAGTTTCTGTTCTGAGAAAGTGAATCCAGAATTAAGGTGGTTTTGATCAGTTTTGTTATTTGAAATTTGGATTGGTTTTATCCTGTGTTGCCTTTAGTTTGTTTTGATTGTTTTTTTGGGGGGGGGTTGTTGGTTTGGGTTTTTTTCCCCTTTTATCATTTACTATCATTTCTATTATTTACTACTGTTATCTAGGTAGTTGCCAATAAACCCTATTGGCAAAATTAGCCATGTGGAAGGAATCAGAGGAGGTCTATGAACAATGCCTGATTTCTGGAAACAAGTTTCTCTTCTCGCAATCGTTACCATCATCATTCTGCCAATAGTTGTGTCAATAGATGTTGATATTTAGAAGTCTTAAAGGCAAGAATTGTAGGACTGTTGATTTCCATGGCCAGATGCTGGAACTACAGGTGACAGTTCAGTGCAGAACCAAGGTGGATGAGTTCAGGTATGGTGTATGTGGCATCATACTGCTCATGGAACGAAGCCTGTGTTTCCCAAATCTTCAATAGTTGATTACATTTTTTCTGGATTAAAAATGGCAACACATGGAAAAAGGCATCTGAGCCACTCTAGACATGTCCAGTCGGGATAAATGAACCTGACACACAGCCCAGCCTGCTCCTTGGGTTTGTTCGCTTCTGCCAGGCTCCTGAAATTGGCTTCTCAAGGTGGATGGACAAAGTGCACAGCTGCTGCTTTAGTGGTTTTTCATGACTTGCTAGGGATTTCTTTTGGGAATCACTGGACTATGGTGATTCATTTAACTAGCGCTGTGCTGCAGTGAGAGTAGACCTAAACTGGTAAATCATCAGTCTCAAGGCCCTCTGTGCCACTCTTCATCATGTGGCACAAACTTGCTCAAGATCTGTTTTTTAGAGGAAAGAATCACTTCTGCTGCCTGCAAGTGTGTTTGAAAGTACAGTTAAGAGCCTGATTCTGCTGGAAATGTACCCATTACACAAGTGGTTTTCAAAGTAAACCTAAGCAGGCCTATATTTGCTCCTTGGCTGGAGGCTCTTGACATCCCTTGCTGCTTTGGGTCAGTGTTTGATGGAACCCCTGTTTATGAATCTAGCATAATGATCCTGGTGCAGCTGTCTGCTCTCCTCTGCTTTCTGGCAGTATTATTGTAAAGCAGCAGGATGCTAGAATAAGAATCTTGTCCCTTTATTATTTATTGTACAGTAGAGACTGGAAGTCTCCTTGTGCTGAACACTGTGTAAACATGTACTAAGTGACTGTTCCCCTCCCAACAAGGTACAACAGATGTGAAGGGGTCAGGATATAAGCACACCTTTTGCATTACACGGCTATAGATGCAATCTTGGATGTTAAAACATTGGGGAGTTACCTCAGCTGATCATTTCCTGTCCTTCCACATGTGTTTTTACAAGATTCTGTTAAAACTCTCAATCTGTCTTTGAGATACTTACAACTCCCTATCTGCACAATAAACACATGCAGCCAGATTAAAGAACATTACTGCAAGAAGTAAGGGGGAGATAAGAGAGTGTTAGCTGGGGGGAATAACTCTTGATATTAGAAAATAGACACAATGACATTAGAGATTCTTATAGCAGGGCTGACAATAACTGCATAAGTGTAGGAGAGTGAAAAATAACAGCAACCTTCTGAATTAAAGTTACATTTTAAACTTTTTTTCATAACTTCTGGGTATTGAGGGAAGGGTTTTTTGAGCTTGGTATTGCACCCTAGCAATGAATAACTTTTTGAAGTTTATTGTCAGTACTGACATTCCAGAATGCTGCAGCATTACAGATGTTTGCTGGAGGTGCAGAAGGTGGCCATGAGGATCCTAAAATTTCAGGATTTATGTTTGCCTTGTTTTGCACAGGGTTTTTTTTTTCTGCATTTAAGTAATGTAAAACAGCTTTTAAAGGAGTTCAGATATGCCTTACATGGGGATAGTAAAATAGTAGAATATTTTATGTTTTATTACTTTCCCAAATAGAACATCATTGACCCATTTTACCTTGGGCTTTGGATTTTACCAATAGAAAGTGTAGAAGTGCCTTTCAGCTGATACTGATGAATTCCAAGATGTGGGAACCTGCTGCTATTTTTTAGTAGAGATGCTGGGAGGCAGCAGGTCATAGACACAATGACCTGCCCTCTGGTAGTGGTAAGTGAAGAAACATAGTTCAGCACACAGGCAAGCTCTGGTCAAAAGTATTGATCAGATTCTTTATCTGCTTTCCTGGAAAAATACTGCAAATGCACTTGCTGATTTTGTTTCAGGGGATGCCTTGAGAAAAGCTGAGAATGAGTTGGACGACAGAAAATAATGTTATCCCACTTAATATTATTTTGTCAGCGTAGTGCTCTGGCATAGAGGACCTGCGTTTGCTTTCTGGGGAATTTACTTTGTAGAATTCCTCAAAGTGCAGGGTAATAATTAAGACAAAAATTAAAAGCATTATTTCTTAGAAAGCAATTGGTCCTTGCTTGATTACTGTTCAAATCTAAGTGAAATTAATCCTGAAGCTTGTTGAAAAGTCTGCAGGAAAACCTCAGTTTTTATATTTACAAAAATCAATAACAGCCAGATGTCTATTCAGTTTGTTTTAACTACTTCTGGTTTTATATTGCTGAATTTTTTAATGATCCTTTATTTCTTTCTCTAGTGGTATGTCTGCAACACAGAACAGTTGTCTGAATCCCTTCAGCCTATTTTTGTCCAGAGTTACCTTGACCAAGGAACACAAATCTTCTTAAACAACAGCATTGAGAAATCAGGCTGGCTGTTTATCCAGCTCTATCACTCTTTTGTGTCCTCAATTTTTAGCCTCTTTATGTCTAGAACATCTATCAATGGGTAAGTGAAAAGTCAATCTTAGATAAAATAAATACAGTTTGGATTTAGAGTTTTCAAGTGTTCAGCCATACCCCTTGGTCTGTCAGCTTTTCTTAAATTTGTAGTGTTCCCTTTGCTAGTCTAAGAGATCTGAAATGCCCTACTGTGCTCTTTGTGCCCAGCCCTCTTAACTGAAGAACACCATTTCCTGTAAAGGGGGACAGAGGAGGTAATTGCAATTAATAAGAGACGGTTGAAGAGCTCTAATTGTATTTTATAACAATTATATTAATTTCCTTCTGGATAAGAGAGTGTTCTCTTTGTGTCTCTTCCCTCTGTTTTCTCCCTGCCCAACCTTGCCCTTTATCTACAGCCATATCTGTATCAGTTATTGTTGTGATTGTCCTTCTTGAAGGTGGCTGTACCCACTCAGTTCTATATTGCATCTAAAACTATTCCTGCCATAGAGTGTGTTCACACACACTGCACACATGGGCAGATCACTAGATAGTGCAAAAGTATGACATGGTTTAGTGTGTGGTGTCCCTGTCCATGGCAGGGGGGTTGGAAATAGATGACCTTAAGGTCCTTTCCAACACTAACTGTTCTGTGATTCTGTGAAGTTGGCAGTGTTGTCTGATAACATGAATTCGGAACAGAATTCTGTCTTACTCTGTAAAACTTAATTTTGCCTCCATTTGTCTGTTAGCGGTACTTGAAGAGGTAACTTCTGACACAGCATGTTTGATGGTGAAACATTAGGAATGCAGGGAAAGAGTTTATAAAACACTGTTTTCCTGGTCTTACTGCATCCCCCTCTTGTGTGGCTGCCGGGGGTGGTAGCAGATTGTGCAGGGACTTCAGTATTTTTTCCGAAAGAGTCAGTGCCTTGTTTTGCTCGTGTCACCCCATTCAGACATATTTTTAACAGCTTATGAGTTTTGACCTTATGAAGAACACGTTTTGTTACATCTGCCTGATTTTTCCAGCATCCCCACCTCTGCATCTACATCTGCTTCTGTATAGTCTGATATGAGGATAGTAGCTGCCTACCCAGGCTAGAAAAATAATCTTTTCCCTTATTTTGTAACCAGATGAGCTTCCCTGTGGTGTTCTTAGTTACGTGTAGCTTTATGTAAAGGTTTCTTTGGTCTCCTCTCCTTCCTTTCTCTTCGTCTTTTTTTTTCTTTTTTTTTTTTTCCTTTTTTTTTCAAAGGCCCTCCAGTGCTTTGAATACCACCTCATCGTGCTGTTAGGAATAATAGCTATGAGCCAATTACCAGTGTGGACTGACACAAGTGTACTGCGAGGGGGCTCTACTTAAATTGTCTGTGTTCTGTTTACTTTTATACATTTATTATCCTGCTTTAGTTTCTTCTGTATGACTTTGTATATTCTATCCTTTTTGTTTGTTTGTTTGTGCTTTAGTAGAGTCAATCTTTCCTTGGCTGCCTCCTTTTCACATATTTTTATTGTCTGATTATTTTTATCCTTGTTTACCATTTTTTCCCCCTTGGACATAAAAGATTTCTGTTCATTGTCTTTGTTTAACCTGCTATCCAAGGTATTTATCTACTTTCAGACTATTACTGGCCAGTTCTTTTTCCTCTGCTTATTCTCCAAACTGTTTCATCTTCTGAATTCTGTTATGACAGCTGAAGTCTGTCACTGTGTAGTCTTCAAACAGTTACAGGCGGGTATGTCATTGACTTGATCCATAAGGAATCCAACTGTCACCTCTACCCAATTCGTTAATGAGTTCCCCATTTTCTGTTCCACAGCTCTTCATGTTGAATGCAGGATCTGCAGACAGCAGCAAAGGCCATTGTAACATACAATTAAAAAAAAAAAAATCCCTTTTGTTATCCCAGCAGCATTAGCTCCATCCCTTCTTTAATTCTGGTTCCTGGCTTCTCTCCTAGTTCCATATGCTATTCCTCATTCGTTATGCCCACTTCTATGTTGCTGCCATTTTATTTCCTCTGTTATTTCATTTATTATTATTTTCCTAAGGTAGGTGGCAGAGATCCAAATCTGTGGACATGACAAATAAGGTCCAGCCTTTATCTTTTCCGCTCTTTCTCTCCTCCTCCTTTTTTTCTAATGTGATCATTTTCTCGAACTGCACCCCGTGAACTTTCCTCACCTAATCAAATTCCTTCCGAGGTCTTAACCACTGTAACTGCATGTGGCTATGCGTTTGATCTCTGACAAGTGCAAGGCAAGTTGAACTGGATTTAGAATTTATCTGAGTGGTGACCTTGCCTACAGTGTATGTAACAGGTTGCTCCCAAAGCACTTTCTAAATTACTTCGTTGTTCTTCCTGTTAAAGTTCCTTTGAAATGGGTCATTTCTTGTTTTTACATTTCAGGCTGCTGGGACGGGGCTCAATGTTTGTGTTTTCTCCAGAACAATTTCAAAGACTGCTTAAAATAAATCCAGAATGGAAATCCCACAGGCTTCTTGATTTAGGGGCTGGGGATGGAGAAGTCACTAAAGTCATGAGTCCTCATTTTGAAGAAATCTATGCCACTGAATTGTCTGAAACTATGATATGGCAGCTTCAGAAGAAGAAATACAGGTATTGTACTGAATACTTCCTACATCCTTTTTATCAGGCCTTACAGCAGAGTAATCTACTTGTAGTATTTAATGAATGTTAACTGTTTTCAGTCAATTCCTGTGTTGCTTAATCCTTATGGAAAAGTTTAACCTGTACAAAAGAAGGTAAACAAACACATCTGATGTTCCTTCTTACCAGTGCTTTTGTTACACAGAAGTTCCCTGCAGTTACTTAAGACTATGATTCTAAGACAAAATAGGCAGCAACCATTCTGAAGTCTTTCTTCTTAGCTTGCATAAATTGCTTTAACTGAGGGAGTCAGGAAGATGAAAATCAGGCAAACAGCCTAACTGAACAATCCAGAATTGGAAGAGGAAGACGGGTAGTGCAGAGAAAGCAGTTTTGATAATAGGGATACCTCAGTAATCTGTGTCTATCTAGTCCTAAAATGTAGACATCTGTGTAAAGATCCTTTTATTCTTGCTCTGCTTAGCTCCTGCTGTTAGATGGAATAACATTTAGGAACTAAACCCTCAGCACTTTCAGAACTTTGTTCATGCATTCATCACAGCTCCCGCAGGTTCTTGCAAGCAGCCAATCCAGTCTTGTTGAGTAACGGCTAGTATTTCAGGTACTGTATTCCTATGCTTCAACTCAAAGAATGAAGGAACTGGATTTCTTTAACCTGTCTTTTCAGTGGAATCATAATGGCTAATTTCCAGTCTGGGTTTTCACACTGGTAAAGCAGAGTGGATAAATTGCAGCAAGCCATTCATCATATTTCAACTTTGTGGTTTCTTGAAAAGTATCTTCAGTTTTATTCTAGGATAATACTTCTTGCTTTTTCTAATACATGGGGTTTTGGGGTTTGTTTCCTTTATTGCCTGGTGGTTACAAGGCAATACACAGGTTCTTATGGCTGGATATATAGCCATGCCCACTTTTGATTGTTTCTGGTTTTCTTTTCTGAAAGACCAGAAGCATCATATCTGTCTCTTCTCATTGCCTAGAGACCTTACCTGCTCTATAAACACATTCATAGGGAATTTCTGTCTTCAGTGTCTCTCTTTGAACTCAGCTTGTGTTTGTTTAACAGACTGTATTTCTTTCTCCTTGTAGAGTGCTTGGTATAAATGAATGGCAAAACACAGGATTTCAGTATGATGTCATCAGCTGTTTGAATTTGTTGGATCGCTGTGATCAACCACTGACTGTATTAAAAGATATTAGAAGTGTACTGGAGCCAACTAGAGGCAGAGTCATTCTAGCATTAGTTCTGCCATTTCACCCGTATGTGGAAAATGGTAAGTACACAGATTAATAGCTATTTAGGCAGGTAAAGAAAACATTTGTAGGTTACACTATCCCAAATTAAATGTTTAATAGGCAGGTTTGTATTTGATTTTTACAAATAACTTGTACGGGTGCACATTCAGAAGTAAAACATAGGTAAATAGGGCATATGATGTAAGCTGTTTTCTTAATTCCCCAACATGTGTTGTTGACACCACAAAAAGCTCAAATATTGAAGTCACATATCCTGTTCTGCAGCTTGCCACCTTTGAGCTGTGTTGAAGCAACGTGGGAAAACAGTTCTCTGATTAGGGCCTTCTGCTACTGTCATATAGGTCACCCCACTTGTTTCTAGTGACCACCTGAGCAAAGCCATCAGAACTGCCTGTCATGTTGGATAGAACAGTTCAGGTCAGACTGTTTCAGATGAACTGCACCTAAAAATTCCCAGGGGGATAAGGTTCACTTTCCGGTATGAGCTCTCAAAGTAAAGTACAGACCCCTACTGATACAAACTACCAAGCACTGTTTATGTTGTATCAGGAACTGAAGTTGAAAAGTAAAATTCAGTGCCAAGCCCCCATTATTTCCTCTGGTTGCATTTTGAAGAAATACATGAGAGATTTTCGGGTTAATCTGTCCCTATGATTAAACTTCAAAAGAGTCTGGAAACTCTTTTTTAAAATGCCTATGATTGTGGATTCATGTTGAGGCACCCTAAAGCTGGTTTGAATTTGAGGAGGCTGGTGTTCATCAGTCATCATTGGCATGCTGGTTGTCCTTGAATATTAAGACTTGTCTGCCGATAGGCATGTAGCTCCAGCAAACACGCAACTGGCAGCCTGAACATTCTGTTAATCAATGTGATGAAATGTAATAAAAATTAAGTATAAAAAGTAATTCTCTCAGGTGAAGAATTGCTTATAATACAGTGTTTGAGCAAATAATTTTGTAACTATTCTGAAAAGTAGCATGTCTTAAATGAGATGGGGAAGGTTGACTTGTGTGTCTGTACAGTATTTCAAGTGTATTTGGTTACAACTTACTGTTCCTATAATGCAGAACAATGCAGCTTCCTCTTCTAAAAATTCCTTAAAGTACCATACAATAACAGCAGTGTCTTTCTAGTCTTTCATTGGCATCCTGGAAGCAGAAATTGGGAAATTATTTGATTGGCTTTTTTGTTTGTGTACCTTCAAAACTATGTGCCATTGTGTGTTGCAATTGCTACTGCACCTGGCATCTGCTTCTCTGCATATTGTTGGGTAGCCATGTGACAGACCTCATGCAACTTCTGATTTAACAGGTGGTAGATGAATTAAGGAAGAAGCTACTCTGAAGTCCACTTCTATCATTCATCATTAATCTCCCACAAGGTACTGGGAGGAGAACAAACATTTAAACTTATAAATCCCAAGGGACTAGAAATCTGCTCTGTGATTCTAGAGCTCCGTCATTCTTGTTGAAAGTTGAAATCTGTTGTAAGAAGTCTTGTAAACCGAAGTCATAAAAAAGTGGTGGGGTCTTACAGGAGATTAGTCACTTTCCTTGAGGCCAGTTTTGTTTCCTTAATATGTTCTGAAACTTAAAAACATACTCAGTTTTTGTTTGTCACTATTACGGATATGGACCCATATAAACTTTAGACAATGCAAATTAACACACAGTAAAATTACTGTCATTTCACTGGAGCTTTCCTATTTACATATTTAACTGTAGCCTAAAGAAATAGATGATGAACCGCTCATCTTCGTGATAATAAGTTGATTTTAGAATTTTGTTATTTTCATTTAGCTGTTCTAAAAGATGATGTATTTTAAAAAGTATTAGATACGTACATATGCTTTATGTTTAACAAAAATGTATACTTGCAACATTCAAAGAGGAAAACATTTAATGGCTCAAGTAAGTTCTTGTAGAAGCTAATTAAAACCAGTTCAGACTCGCCTGGAGAAACTTCTGAATTTTAGATGGGAAACAAATAGAGAAGAGATGAGGCAGGTAAGGTGTTTGCTCAGTGTATAGATCAGCTCCCAGAAATGGAGACACAGTTTTGATCAAAACAAGATATTTGGGTTATTGCATGTAACATAATGGGAGGGTAATTGTGGAAACTGTTTATGTGAATAACATAAAACTTGGTTTAAGAGAACAAAGCAAGGTGGAGGAGATTAAAATACATTTCTGTGCTTACTGTTTCTGGAATTACAGTGACACCTAGAGTCCAGACAAAGTAGCTTAATCATAAATTCTTTCGGGGCCTTTACAGAGTTTTATTTTCAACATAACAAAAATTAATGAGATTTTGCACATGTCTAGATTTGGCAAGTAAGCCAGATGAATCGTAAGGTGTTAGACTAGTCACATAAGAACATCTATTAAATATAACTTTATATTTTTAATAGGTGTCCCATAGGGCTGTAAAAAATCCATTGTATTTCCTAATACAGACGCCATATTTCTATAAATGAAGTATTAGACAGTATGTGACTAGACTGGTTTAAATTTCTCTAAAATAATGATGTCAGAGGCTCCATACTTCAGAAGTAGCAAACACTAGCTGCCTGTGATTGTGAATTTTTCCTGTTGAACACGTTAATTCTTTGTGATTGATTGACAGGGAAAAGAAGGCAAAAGTGGATTTTTCCATTTTCCTTGCTACTAAATTGAGCTGTAAACAGTACTGTGCTAGGTGGACCCTTGCTTTGTCTCAGTTGTCAGTTCTCATCTCACTGAAGTGAGAAATGCCATTTCATCTGTTAAACAAAGCTTTGCTTTATTTAAATGGTGATAAAAGATGCAGCTGTTCTTATGTAGGGAGAATGCCTGATACTGAGAGATCTCTTGTTAAAGTGCTGAGTTTGTGGATTGGCTACATAGTAACTGCTAAAATAATAGGTATTTTTAAAAGAACACACTTAGTGTACTACCGTACTACCTTGGCTGGCTAGCATACTTCTGTGTTCATGCTTGCTGCCATGTTGAACAGGCATGTAAAGGCAAAACTTCGTGCTTCAGGTAATCCTGACTTTGCCTGGTAGGAGTGGAAGATGGTTTCTGTCTAGCAAGTGATTTTTAATCACTTACTGCAGGAGCCACCTTCTCACTATGACTGCTACTTTCCTTTCCTAAATAGCCTGGGAAGAAGCTCCTATTCCAGTTGAGCTTTACTATGGTATTACATGCATTTATATTGTCTGTTATTTCTGCTTGCCTGTCTGCAGAATACAGAGGTTTTACTCTGCGTAAGCTGTTGTTAAGACTCAATAACTGTTGTTCTGTAGTTCTGTGTATCTGTTATTCGGATAACTATCACATTAATATGGCTAAAATCAAAATTTCACATGTGAAACAAGTTTATTTTCTGTTGCTGTCAATTATACATCTTTCACAAATGCTCAATTCACATAAAAGGAATACATGTAAACTTACATAAAAAGAAAAAAAAATACATAGAATTAAATCTAAACTGAAAAAGGAAACTTAAGAAGGTTAGCAGTTGTCTTATGAAGATGAAGTCTTTTCCCATGGTTCTTAAAGAATGGAAAATGGGAATAAAATATAACATAAATGCACAATGCACTTGGGTTTGGTGACCTGTTTAGAAAATACTTGTCAAGAACACTGCACTGCAAGGTCTCCTGTCTCCTTTCTTGTTAAAGCAAAGGAAGTATGTGAAGAAGCTTAACTTCTTTATCTGTCCCTTCTTCATCTGTGTGAGAAATATTGAAGAAATCTGAACAGCAGCATGTGCTCATCTGTTCTGATAAACAGTGTCATGTTCCAAATCTTCCTAAGGGGAAAAATGGAGAGGTACTTCATTATTGCTGTGAACTTTTTACTTTTTAAATAATGAAGAATTTCGGTTTTGAGGCAAACTCCATCCCTTTATTGTTTCAGTAAACTCCTTTCTCCCCTCTATCCAGTTGGTTTTGGTCATGTGACATCTATGGGATTCAAAACATATTTCTCTTCCTCTTGTCTTTTCCTAATCTCCAGGGAACACAGAGGCAGTAAAATGTATCCCTTATTTTCTCTGTGTTTATATCTGATGCTCAAACCAAGGGGCAGCTCATGTCGTCAGGGACTTGAAGTCTTTAAAGGGGTAATCACAGAGGGAAACAATTGGGGCCGGGTGGGCATAATGAAGTAGAAATGCATGGAGGAGAAGCATGCATTTGTTATATGTTTCTTTTGATTTCTTCTTGAAGTAGTGCAGTCTATGGTCAGAATAGGAAAGAATTTGTACAATTTCTCTAGAGAAGCTGTATTTTCAAAGCAGGATTTTGAAGCCACTTGTTTGCAAATACATGTGATTTCTAAAGTTGGGGTTGGGTTTTTTTTTGTAACTTAACATGGCATGTGCAAAATTACTATCATTATGTAAGACATTGGCATGAATTTGGAATGCTGAAATAAGTTGTGTGGCTTTACTCAGTGATTTTGAATATTCAGTTTAGTCTGTGTATGTTGAAAGAAGGGGAAGCATCTGTAAGAATGTTGTAGAGCTTTTGTAACAGCTCTGTAATGTTCCTGTCTAGCTACCATTTTTCAAAAATGGACTCTTAATAGCTCTATGAATTTCACCAAAAAGTCCAGAAGCCCTTGTTGAGACCTTTTCTTGGCAAATACAGATTTATGGAAGCTTCATTTTTAAATGTACACGCATTCTATAAAGTATATGCTATCTTATATATTTATATGAATGTATATGTATAATCATTTAGAATGTGTTATAATGCCTTTGTGCAGAATACTTTCTTTTAGACCTTTATCATCTTTTTAAAGTCCATTTCCAGAGGATATGAAAATAATATGCTCTAAAAAATACCAGTTCCTCTTTTTCTCCGTAAACGTCAGTATTGCTGTATAGATACTCACAGGCTGTTGGCAATGATCAGTGTATCTCTGCTTTTGAAGCTCTTGGGCAATTGCTTGAAAAATTTTTCGTCCACTGGTGATTTTCTGCAAGTTATTCAATCACTTCAGGTCAGTGCTATATATGGTTGAAGAAGCATCTTTTTCTGCTTTTTATAATTCTGTCTTTTCCCCCCTCTATGCATCTTTGGGAATCTTACTAAATAGCACTTGAAGAACTTACAGTTTGACAGGTAGAAGGGTTATTACATTAATGTTACATCTCTTAACATGCATGCCTTCTTTAATGGATATTTAAATGTATGGCTTCTACTTTTTATTCAAGGATACATGGTGATGGAGGTTCTAAATAGACTTGTTTTAAATCCATTAGCGATTACCTGAATGCAGCATTTAAACAAACAAATAATAGCAAAACATGTTACTTTCAGGAGGTTGAAAAAAATCTACTTAAAACCAAAAGGAAGCTGTGTACTAGAGATGGCCTTTACATAAGTCGACATCCTGTATCAAACTTGTTAAGCATAAATTAGTGAACTGTAAATTCATTTACTAGTTTTGTACTAATCTGAAGTAAAGCCTTAGCAGCTCTTAATGCTTCTTTAACCAAATAATAAGTTAATCACAAAGTGGATGCCCAATATACTTAAAAAAGACGGGGGGGTTGGGGGGGGGAAGCTCTGAATCACAGACAAAGCAAATGAACTGATAACATACGCAGTTCTCTGTTTGGTCTTCATTCCTGCTTTTCTTTAGCAGCTTTGGTTTTAACTAGAGAGAGATAATAAAGAACAATTAAAATCTGAGAAGCCAACTGCTAAGGTAGCAGAATAGTTAAAGGTGTTGCTCTTTTACAGTGTCAAACAGTTTATAAAGAGAAGTCCTTAGATCAGCTTATTCCATTGGAAAATTAGAGACCTTTTCAGGCATGTAAGGCCTTTTGCAGCTTCTGGTAGTAGACGCTGCAAGTAATTCAGCTTTGAGTACAGTGGAACCTGCCTGAAACACTACGCAGTTCTCAAAAGTAAACCAGTAACATCACAGATAACCTGTTTTTCCCTGACAAAGGTTTAGTTAATGTTTCCCACTATACTACTTCACCTAATTTAAAGAAACACAAAACTAAAAAAGGCTGTCCTGTCTTTATGCTTAAACAGTGATCACTGCAGCAAAAACCATTTTAGCATATCATTCCACTTAGGACTGTGAAGTCCTTATTCTCGTGTCCAAGTCTCATTATTATGTAAAGATTCCAGTTGCAGCTTTTGGTGTTTATTTTAAATAAATACAAATTTTCCTCAAGATTAAAAAAAACCAACAAACCCAATAATAACTGTGTAGCTTTTAACCAGGTGCATTCAGATGCATTTGTTTTCTATAAGCATAAAACTTCTTCAAAGTCTCTGATGTGTTTCAATTTACCAAGGTCTCTGTTCAGTGTATGATGTATGAATATGATGTATGATGTGTGAATTGAATTTCATTACACAAGTAAAGTCAGTCTGCAGTCGCAAATACTTTGACATTAAATCATTTTACTGGAAACTAATCCAGAGAGTTGATGCCTTACAGTTGTAATTTCTAGTTTTCCTTTTTGAGTGAGCCTCAACAGATAATCTCCAACTTCCTTATTAATACTCTCAAGATAATTTTGACTTCAGGACACCTTTTCTTTTAGACACTTTACTTGAAAAGAAAACTGGTTGCCATTGAAAGTATAGGTATATGCCCCACAAGAGTTTGCAGATGTGTGCAGTGTATGAACTTCAACCAACCACTTCTTAATCATGAAAGTTATGGAATCTAAGAATGTCTTTTTATTCTCCTAATGGAGATGATGAAATTGCTTTGTTTACAAAATGAACAAAATTAGAAAAATCACTTTCCTACCTTGTAGACTAAAAAGAATGTGAATACGGTAGCACTGTATAGAAACAGTAAGGATGAGGTGATGATCATGAAGATGAAGCCGAGTCTTCTGTTGCTGTGCTGCTTCTCCACTCCTTTATTAAAAGAGAGTGTTAGAATAAAGGACAGTTCTTCTGATACACATAATTTTCTTCAGATTCTGCATTTCATCACCCTTCCTCTGTGGAATTAAAACCCCCTTACACCACTCAATTTGTCAAGTTCGTTTTCAGTCTAAAATGCTTAGTGTGATCACTTTTGTTTTGTTTCCCTGAATGTTTGTGGGGACAATGGAGACTTGTTGTTTTTATTATGAGCCCTTCCTTTGAGGTAGACAGAGACTAGAATCCAGTTTTCTGGATGTCTGAATAAAGGTTACAGGCATTTGTTCAGAAATGCAACTAGAGAAAAGAAGGAATATAGGGAAAGTAATAATCCAGCTAGGTTGTTTTGGTTTTTGGTTTGGGGGTTTTGGGGTTTGGTTTTGGGTTGGTTTGGGTTTTTTTTTTCCATGTTTTAGGCATGCAAAACTGAAATGTAGATAGATAATGAGGTTTCATCACTTTCTTAACTAGAAGGCAAATGATGCAAAAGTTCAGAACTAAGCCTTTTTTCTTAAGCTAGCACAGTGAATTCCCAGTTCTAAGATTGTGTACTCTGTTGCATGTATTTCCACTAAGTGTCAGTTTCTCTACTTCTCATTTTTCTGTTGTAGCTCCTTTCTGATAGCCATTCAAATCTTTTTCTAAGAAGATGTAGAGTATTGTTAGGTAACACAAGTGCAAAACTTATTTTATAAAATTCAGGAGTCATTTGCATCGTATGACAACAGTCTAATTAGCAAGCAAGGTTAAAATGCTTATTTGTAGAATCCCTCCATGGTTTTACCGTTAATATTTTAATGCAGTTATGCTACTAGCAGTTTTGTTGGTATTTCCATCTTAAATGTCATTCTTTAAGTGTAAATTAAGAGAATATTTAGGAAAGATAATGTATTTCTTTTAAAATGCTTCATTAAGAAGGAATGATCAACTGACCTGCTTTTGTTAGTACTGTTCCATCTCCTGTTTGTTTAGAATGGGGTGAACTTGAATCTGAAAATGCTACTCCACAGATGTAGACAGCATTGTCATCTACAGTCAGGTTACTGATTTGAAGTAAAATGTTATTTTCAGATAAATGTACTTTGTACTTCTGCTGATCTATACATCCTGGAGTACACAGATCCTCATGCTTTTTAGTTAAAAAGCGAAACCATAGAACTTGAGGTGGAGATGACGAGCATCCAAAAGCTGAGAAAGTGCATGTTAGGAGCACAGTGTGCATGGAGTAGTCAGCTTCCTGAAATTTGGGTTGTGTTACAGTGACTTGGCAGGTATCTGTAGCACCTGTTGAGAATAAAAGATGGTGATATGAGGGACAGTTAAAAAGCAAGGCACAATCTAAAAAGAAAATAAGACATTTACGGGTCATTCGAGAAAAAGTGGGGGGAAAGGAGGAAAACGAACTGTGTTTTGAACTTGAAAGTTGTAAGGTTGTTTCTAGCAAACTTTTCCTTTAGATAATCCCTGCAGCTTGTCCATATGTTCATTTAACAGCTTTACCTTGGTGGCAATATGCTTAGCTTTCTGTTTTTCTGACAAAGCGTAGAGAAGAATAATCTGTCTGAAATAGCATGAATGTCTCATTTGGTCCTGGAGAAGACCAAAAGAATTCGTTGTGTAGTTCCCCACCTCAGATCAGAGGGCTGGAGCACCTCTCGTATGAGGATAGGCTGAGGAAGTTGGGGCTGTTCAGCCTGGAGAAGAGAAGGCTGCGTAGAGACCTCAGAGCAGCCTTCCAGTATCTGAAGGGGGCCCATAGGGATGCTGGGGAGGGAGTCTTCATTAGCGACTGTAGTGAGAGGGCAAGGGGTAATGGGTTCAAACTTAAACAGGGGAAGTTTAGATTGGATATGAGGAAGAAATTCT
>JANRGW010029916.1:17063-69570 GCA_024733675.1 Psilopsiagon aymara
TGTAAGGGTGGTGAGGCACTGGAATGGGTTGCCCAGGGAAGTTGTGAATGCTCCAACCCTGGCAGTGTTCAAGGCCAGGTTGGAGAGAGCCTTGAGTGGCATGGTTTAGTGGGAGGTGTCCCTGCCCATGGCAGGAGGGTTGGAACTGGATGATCTTAAGGTCCTTTCCAGCCCGAACTAGTCTGTGATTCTATGATTCTAAGTGTTTTGGGGGTTGATGGGTGGTGGGGAGATAGTGTGACATAGCTGTAGATGCTCAGTGCAGTAGTTTTGCAAGGTTTTCTCTCTCTACTGTTCGTGTTCCGAGTCAAGTGAGAGAGCCAATGGCAGGCAGTGAAATGTCATAGATGCAGTCATTCACAATTTAGCATTTTCATAACATTGATTAGAATTTTTAATAGTTCCTAGAAATTCTTTCACTTTGTCACACATATTGACTCTGGGTTTCTAAGGATAATAATACTGCTTGTTAGTTCTGACATTTAAGAATGTGTGCAGAGAAAACAGGAAGGTTAATCAGAAAATACAATTCTAATAAGGGAACTGAAATGTGAAGTTTAATGTGACTGGCCTGGGAGACTTTTTCTAAGTCCTTGAAACTCATGATTTAAATATTGGTTTAGTCTAATAATTTTACTCAAACAATGGAATTGAGATTATTGCAGTGAAAATGAAGGTAGCTGCTTAGCAACATCCTTTTTGACTTCCTAGAAAGTAACAAGTTAAGAATAAAAAATAAACTGGCATCTCTTAGTCCACTGCTGATACATGATTTATAAGCCTGTCTGTGGTATATAGTCAGCATTGTCCCTTCATAATTTTTCTCACTGAGTGTTTCATGGACCAGATCCAAGCAGATTCAGTGTCTGTGACTTCTGCAGTAATAAAATGAAACTACTTCTGTGTCAGATCACCATCAGAAGCATTCCATAGCAGCTATGGCAATTTGAAGATTGTAGTAACATGAGTTGTTGGTGTACTTGCACCCTGTGTGTTGAAAGGCAGTAGCTTGTGCTTCTGTAGTTGATCCTCTACTCTTTTTCCAAGTTACTCTGGGGGTCTCAGTGGCTTTGCACAGCAGAACTCCATGGCTGCATTTCATGTAGATACTGTCTGCTGAGCTCCCCTGAAACAAGCACAGCTGCACTGAAATGCTGACATACTGCTGCTGTGAAGTTCTTTGCAGGGAAGCACCGTAGGGTTTGACCCAGGAAACTTAGGTTAGAGGTGCATTTCAGGCTTTTGGAAGTAAAAGCTAACAGTTGTTTAATTTGGAAGTTGTACGAAGATAGCAGAAACTACTTTGATTCTCAGTAAAACTTTTCCCTGCTCTTATTTCATACCTATTTGCAAATTATAACATTTTTCAGTCTTGATTATCTGTTATTACATGGCGAAAATACGAGAAGTTAAAAAAAAAAATAATCTTACCAGCTCTGTGAAGAATCCAATGTAACGCCAGCATGAGCATGTTTTTTGATTTGTTGAAAGATGCCATTTCTTCTACCTCTCTGAACATGATTCTGCTTGCAGGAAGAGGAACTTAGGAAACATTTGGAGTTGCAGAACCATCTGAATCACAAGATTTTGAACTTCCTGTTTAGAAGGGTGTTTACTGTTGTGTGTAGCAAACTGGTTAAAGGTACAGACAACATTTGTTATTTGTACATGGCATTACTTGGAAAATGAGTGAACAGTTTTAAATTTTGGTCTTCTGAGAGCTGTACCTATAATACTTCAGATTATTTCATTGGTTACAACAAATGACAACATGTTTTCCAGCATGCTACAAATGTTTGGTTTTGTAATTTCATGTGACCCTAAGCAGTCTTTACCATCTCAGCTAGTAGGTGGCCACTGGAGGAGCAAAGATGCCATAGCCAGCCATTATAATGTGTCGGTCTACAGATGGAAGCTTCACAGCACATCATCATTTTCAGCTTGCTGGCTCTGTTTGCAGTAACTATGTGAAGACATCATTGGCCAGGCAGTGGACAGAAAGAAGGAACTTTATAATGCTGGAAAACATCTTCGTTAAGTAGCCTGTCTGACCATGTCTGCTGAACACCAGCCTCACTAGTGGAAGCTTCTTTTCAGCCAGTCTTGGAATTGCTAGTTAAAAATGTTAACAAAGATAATCTTAAAAAGGAGCTGCTTCTGAACAATAGGCAAAGCTTGAACTGATCTTGCAACAGCTCCACAAATGGCTTGTCAACCTCCTGTTAGAAGTGGAGTGGAATACAGTCTGTGTAATATGCGCTCTGCAAGAAAATACATCACACAATAAAGCTTTATTTCTAATTTAAACAAACCTGTTCTGTTTTCTCAGTAGGTGGCAAGTGGGAAAAGCCCTCAGAAGTTCTGGAAATCAAAGGGCACACTTGGGAAGAACAGGTGAATAGCCTGCCGGAAGTTTTCCGTAAAGCTGGTTTTGCCATAGAGGCTTTCACCAGACTGCCATACCTATGTGAAGGTGATATGTATAATGACTACTATGTACTAGATGATGCTGTCTTCGTCCTCAAGCCAGTGTAAGCTCTTATGAAGTAAATCTCCAGAACATTAACCAGAGAAGCAGCCTCTGAAAGAGGAGTTTGATTTACGGTTACTTAAAGGGAGGGAATTCGGGATTGCCATGTTAAATGAATACCATGTGAGAAGTTTAAAGGCCAAAATACTAATGTATTTCTTTGTAGTGCGTTTAGGAGAAAAGTTGTTTTTTAAACAGACACTTAAGTTGAGATTGTCTTTTTTTACCAGCTCTTAAATCAACAATGCATTCTGCAATCCAGCAGTAATGAGGGATATTTTTTTATACATACCTGCAACAGGGGTCAAATCCAAACTAAAGCAATAGTTCTGCTAATGGTGAAACTGATACAATATGAACTGTTAAATTGGGCAATAAAGTTACCCATTCAGTTGACACTTTGGTAAATACAAACTGTTGAAATGGATGTTCTTCCATGCCAAGTTACTTCCTCTCTTACTGTCGTTCTTCACTTGTTTTTAATCATGCTAATAAACTTTTTTTGAGATTACTTTTTGCATCAATTTTTGTGTTCATTTTTGTAACCATGGCCACACTTCTCTGCAGCAACTGCATTTTGTGTTGAGAATCAAGCTTTCAGTAGCAGCATAACCTTGTGGAGTTTTTTTAAACAGCATTTAAATACTGTTTAAAAGAATAACAGTCCACAAAAGATGCATAATTTTGGTTGAATTTCCTTCATGTTGCTCTCAAAGCCTCATAAATCCTCATTGCTTTTGCATATGCTATTTTCCAGCTGAAGAGGTGATGGTAGAGCTTGCCAAAATTGCACTTTAAACTGATGGTTTTAATAACAAACTTTCTAAACAAGTTGTTCCCAGAAGTTTTCAGCTTAAAAAACTTGCAGGCAATTTCTAGCAAATGTTGCAGATCAAACTGCCTCTGAGGATGAGGTTATAGGGACCTGATGGTGAAGGTTTTGCTAGCTTGGGGCATTATCTTCAGGGGCAATAAATAAATGCCATTCATTTCTAACATGTTTTTAAAAGTCTGTTTGAAATAGCTGATTTCTGGCAGTTGGGATATAACCTTCCTCTAAAAGAGCAAGCAGCATCATAAGTAGTGCAGAACTGGCAGTTGTACATCTTGTGTTGCTCAGGATGTAGATTGTGAGAGCAGAGAAACCTCAGCTTGTGTATCAGCTGATAAGTACAGTAAGAACTGACTGATCTCTTGCTTTTGAAGCCTAAAAACATAGTGGGTTGTGCTTGGTTTGTTGTTTTTTTTTGGGGGGGGGGTTATAATGATTGGTGATCTTATGTCAGGTAAAATGGTTCAGCATGTCTTTCTAGGTTTACCTTGGACTTCATTTCCCTTATGGCAGTGATTTCTCTTGCTAATATAATAGCCTTTTGTTCTCACTCATCCTTGTGGAGTAGTAAATATTCTGTTGTATGTGGTGAGGGAGTTGGCTGGTGGGTTTTTTTCAACAGTAATTCCGGGTTAGTATTATTCTCAGTATTATAATGTGCTGTTGAGTTTTGGCACAATCAGGCTTGTCTATTGGAAAAATGAGCTATGTATGCTCTGGAGTGAATCTATTCATTTTTTCTTTTTTTATCTTCATTTATGCTCATCAGTAGTGGGAAAATGTTTCTGAGTGTGTAATTCAGCTTCGTGTGGCAAATACATATTAAGACAGACTTCTTCAAAGGTACTTCAGTGTTTCAATCCCACAGGTTGAAAACCACATGAGAGACTGTGTTTTGCATCTGATATCTTTTAGTCCTGCCACTTAGGACTTTGGTTTGTAATAGCTTTGAGAGGTTTTGAGTGAGAAGGAATGGAAGTAACGCAATGGAAGTAATAATTGGTTTTGTTGTTTGGTTGGGTTTTTTTAATGATGTTTAAATCTTGAATTTTTGTTCCCTCTATTTAAACAAGTATTCTTACACTTGAGATAGAGAATTAAAATGTTTATTAAAACATGAGCAATAATGGGGAAAAACTATGAACAGAGTAAGCTTAAATTCGCAGGGTTGGAAACCTGCTTAGTTCTGCTGAACATACAGAGTGGCCTTAAGGAACTGTACCTACACCTGTACTTATAAAATCAGAGTTCCTTGCAAAGGAAAAGGCACATCGTGACTCAAGGAAGGGGCTTCTTTCTCTTTCCAGGCCTTGAAAGTGCATTTGTGTGCAATTGATGTCATATAGCCCATGCAAAGAAACTCTGGCGTCCAGTAGTCAGTTAAATTGCGTGAAATACTTCAACATGTCATCCAAGGGAACAAATATTTGTTGCAAGTTCAGCATCCAAATTCATTACTCCCGGGCTTGGGGAACCTGTCTTGTCCCTCTGCTGTCCCTGTCCTGCTCTGGGCGATGGTGCAAGTTGCACTTCAGTGGTCTCACCAATGTGCCATATTTCACTGTGGAGATTAACAAAACTATCTGTTCTGTCAAGGTGGCACTGGATGTATTGCATCGCAGGAAAAAGATGCTGTGCAAAGGTATGATTTAGTTGGAAACTTTCAACACAAAGTTGGAGCAACTTCTTGCAGGTACAGTCAGTTCGTATTCCACTCCAAGGAGCCCAGGGCCACCTACCCGTGCCTGGGATAAGAGATGGGAGGAATAGGGTGCTGGGAAGCACTAGCCTGGCCCGGTGTTCCCCTCACCTCTGCCCCCCAACTTGTTGAGCTCTCTGTCTCAGGAAAGGAAGCCTCATCTCCTGCCTGCCTCTAAGCATCCCAGCAGAGACTTCCCCCTCCAGTCTGGCT
Organism: Psilopsiagon aymara; assembly: GCA_024733675.1. Lineage (NCBI taxonomy): Eukaryota > Metazoa > Chordata > Aves > Psittaciformes > Psittacidae > Psilopsiagon > Psilopsiagon aymara. The sequence goes on from JANRGW010029916.1 coordinate 22,338, forward strand.
GAAGGTTGGGTGCTGCTGTGCAGATACCTGAGGCTGTGAGGCGGTGCTGGCCCAGTCCCTGCCCCCTGCTCTCGGGGTCTGGCTGGAGCCGCCCAGCTCATTGCACTGCCAGCACAGGGAAGGAGGTGTGCACAGCACAGGTAGGTGAAGGGCTGTGGGGTTCTGGCTGTCCCCAAGAACCCACCAGCTCACTTTTCTCTTCTGCCTGGCTTTCCCTTCCCTCTATCCCTTTCCAGCCTGAACCCCTTGAGGGTTCCCTCGCTGCATATAGTGCTTTTTTTTCAGAGGTGCTTGTAGCTTGGCTGCAGGGGGAAGGGTGGGCACTAGCTGTGCAAGGACTTATCAGCAAGACTTCTGGTTATGAGGTTAGCTCTCTGGTTATCAAGCTTCAGATAAGGCAGCAGCTACATTGGAGTGAGTGATAAAGTGTCTAGGATTTCTTTACATGGCAGAGCAGCTGTTCAGGGAGCAAGAGAAGGTGATCTGGGAGCTCCTCATAACTAGAGAGTCCAGGAAGGGTGACATCTCTGAGATCTGATCATAGCATGTGCTGCCATGGTGCCAGGAATGATCTCTGGGGAAATACTGGATGTAATCTGCAAGAGATCACCACAGCGTGATTTGGAATTTTCTCAAAGCTGCAGTGAACTTCAGTGAACAGATTTGTTTTACTGCCCGAGGAACTGTTTCATCCTGCAGATTGCGTTACCAAGCAGGGCTATTCCACAGCACGCTTCTGCACCTGCCAGTTGTTCACTGAAGTTAGGATGAAAAAGCACTTAGCATTTAATCTCCTTATATGTTAATTTAGCATGCTTTAATTAAAATATACTCCCCTATCAAAGTGAATGAATTAGAACAAACAAATCGGGATTGACATTTGTAGCATAATTTAAACTATGCAAAGCAATCAGACCTTACTGCAAAATTAATAGGACAAAGGCAGAAACAAACACAAGAAAGTTCATTGTCCGGGAAACCAGATACTTCTGAATGAGAGACATACTGTGGTGCTCCCAAAAGAATGGCTGAAAAGGGTTTCAGTGTGTGCAAGAACAGGACAGAGGCGATAGCTTCTTGAAGTCTTAATGTTTAAATTTTTCACCATCTGTCAGTTTGTGTTTCTCCTGTTTAAAGACTGAAGTATTTGTGATAGAATGAAGTATTGCTAGAGGCTATTGAAAGGTGTTTTCACTAGAAAGTACCTTGCTGAAACATGAGGTTAAACAATCTAAAAGGCGTTCATATTTATCAGATGTTCAGATCTGTAACTCAAGCTGTGGCAGAGAACTTTTAATTAAAAAAGAGAGAATAGGTCCAGATTCCACAGCGAAAGGAAATGCAGAAATTAGGTCTGTTCGGGTATACTCTTAAAATAAAGGAAAGGGAGGGAAAACCTAACAAAGTCATCTCAGTGTCAGAGCGAAGTTGCCTACAGAAATCTCCATGTAATTTGTAAAAACTGGGGACTAATTGCAGTGTAAGAAGCTGCAATCTGCAGGGCAGGACTTCACCTACTACCTTACAGTCACCAGTCTCATGGCTGGGGAGAGGGTCAGGCTGAGGGTGCAGAGGCAGAAGATTCTCTTTGCGGTAAACTTAGTGCAGTATGGATTGAAGCAGCTTGTGGTCCTCGGCCCTGCGGAAGGTGTGTGGCTGCAGAAATACCTGCAGCAAGAATCTGCTCAGTCTCAGCTTCCTTTCCATCCCGTTGCATTATTGCAGTCTGCATTCTTGTGCTTCCGGAACTAGACTGAAAGCAACAAATTCATTTCATGTAGGACAACTGTGAGACTATCAGTCTTTTCTGATGAGAATCAGACACACCCTGATGGAAAGCTCCAGGTATCCTGTTTCTGCTCTTCCAGCTAATTTATCTTTCAATGATCTTTATAGCAGCGATAGCAAGGACTACTAAAACACGTATTTCCATGGAAACTATGTCCTATCTGATGGTGAAAAATGGATCGTATGTTTTCGAGTAGAGCTTTCATCCATCTAAATAAAGTGGCATGGTTTTGAACGCCAACCTTCCCTTGTGGCACTTTCCCTCTGCTTCAGAAGGGCATAAGGATATTGCCCTCTTCATGCAGTGGCAGCAGTAGGGAAAAGAAGCACTCCTTTACCTTCCCTGCCCAGAGCACTCTGCAATGCCACGGGGTGAGAGAGGGCCAGGCCCTCCAACCATTTGAGTTCAGAGACCTGCAAATGGAGGGTCCCAGACCTGGTCTGCAGTAATTGTGCAGGCAACTTAACAAGCTAGAAAAAGCTTAGGGTTTGTTTGGAGCTTGTTTACTATTTCCTTTTTCACTCCCTCAGTTTCTTTTGTATTTTATCTGAATTTAAAAGGATTTGTTCGCTTTAACAAAACTGCATTTAAGTCATACTGAAGTGTGAAGTGGGTTAGTAAGTAAACAGTGCTCATGCACACTTGCCAGACTTGTATTTGCATAAAATGCATGTCTATCTTGGGAAAAGACCTAAATTGAAAACTTGGGAGCAAACACTTTTAGATCATTCTGATCTCTCTCTGTACTTCCTCGCTTAGTCTGTCTCTGATTTATAGCTATAAAAGTTTTCTGTGAATATTGCCTTTTGACTGTTCTTTATGTTTTCCTTTTCAATTTAAATATCTTCTGATTTTAATAAGCACTAGAAGAAATGTCCAAACTTTTGAAGATATGTTTCTTATTGATGTCAGTGAATCATGCTGAGATTATACACAGCCAAAACTCTGAAGGTAAGACCAGAACTCCTGTGTGAGGGATGTATTTTGTGTGGATGGAAAAAGCTATGTGTAGTAAAATAGATGTAGTTCTATTTAGTAACTAGGACTGTATTCTCTGCTCTCCTGACTTTGTGGAGCTCTGTCAGCAAAGAATTTAACCAAGACTGCTTATTATATAGCCTTTTTTTTCCCACTGTTTTTATGCAAATACTTTTAATCAAGACTGCATTAAATATGTATGAATAAATTATGTATGTGTACATAGTTTCGATCACTGCAGTAACATGATAATCTTTTACAGATTTGCCTCCATTATTACACAAAGCTTTGGTTAGTATTTTTATTTGATCTCTCTACTAAAATTTTATATTATAATCTATAAATAATAATTTATTACATATACTTATGGTTTTTTTTTCTTAGGAGGAAGTAATAACTGGGAAATATCTGAATGGTAATATACAAAATTGTTCCCACTTATACTTCTAAAAGGAGTTGAAACTCAATATCTTACCATAACTTTTTATGTTCCATTTTTCATGTGCAGCCCTCCTTGATATACTTAATTTTCAAAGGTAATGTATTATTCTCACCATCTTGCTTTTTTTGGCATTATCTTGCACTTCAGATACGATCTGTTTCATTTACATTGAAACTGAAACATTATGGATAGAATAAAATTGGCACATATGATTACTTTGGTTTAGTTCTCCTGTGAGGAGTATTTCCTCGTAACAAGGGAAAAAGATGGTTTTCATGATGAAGCAAAAAATATACATAGAATGAGACTGAGAATAAACACTAGCTGCAGTTTTCAAATGTTCTGACAATTAACTTTGTTCATATGTTTCAGAATGGCTTCTTAAGGAAGTCAGGTGCAGTTCCAGCTTTCTGTCCATCTCCCTCTTTCAGTCCCGCTCCATCCCCCATTTATCCCACTTCTAGCTTCTGGTGACTTTTGAATTATTTGCTAATTTTGTCTAAATTTGAAAGAGCACTATAAGCCTCAAAGGCAATTTCTACTCCTACATTCTTTGAGAAAATCAATGGCTGTGTAAAGAAGATACACTGAAATTAATGACTCTGCTGAGGAAAAGGAAGCAGGTATTAGTCACTGTGCTTTCTTTCTAGAAGCAGATCAGAAGAGGTATAATGGGGTGCCAGGTAGTACACCTATAGCTCCTGAAGAGTCGCAGCACAACTTGTCTCATGTCTGGAGATGGTACTAATGGCAGCGCATTGGAAAGTAGAGATCATTGAGGGTGGTTGTGGCATTAGATAAATAAACCTCGTTCCCTTCCTTGCTGAACTGCGTGTTTTCTTTGCATTGAATTATTTGGCTATTAGTCTGTTAGGCCAGAAAGCTAAATACTCATGCCATTATTGTATTAGTAGCAGTGTTTTTTTTTGTTTTGTCTTGTAATCTGCTATTTTTCATGTTATGTTACTTTGCTGGTATTTATGGTACTGTTTTCTGTTACAGTTCTAATGCCTGGACAGCAGATATGCTTACAAAAATCATGGCATATTTTCATGCCCAGGAAGTTATGTTCACTTTTAGCAGCCTACAGGTTTGTGCCATTTAAAATTGTTATTTAAAAAAGCAACCTATCTCTGTAGCCAAAACTATGTTATCAGTAATAGAGGTAATCAGCAGATCTATAGTGTAGCAGATAAGTAGGAAATAGGAATAGGAGCTTTGGTTGTCTTTTCCCCTGAGATTGCAGGGGTATGCAAGGCAGAAATAATAGTAAGATTTTTTAGTTTTCCTCTGATGGAAAGCAGATAGGAATTTTCAGATTGAGCTATTGTTTCTAAACTGTAAATGAGTGTATATACATGCCCTTCTCAAAATGTCAGGTTTCTCCCAGGTTTTGACTGTGAGTTAGATTGCACTGCTTTGGATGAAGTGAGAGGCTCCAGAGCATCCTATGAAACACATTCACCTTTTAAAGCTCCTTTGATCTCTGTTTCTGTAAATTGTCAGTGTGGAAGTGATATAGGAAAGAGTCATTGTTCTTCATCCCTGGTCATTATGATTAGCTGTGAGCTGGTGTAAGTGGAGCTGTAGCCTGCTAATCAAAGCCTGAACCCCTCCATCCTCCCTACATGTGCACACACATGCTCTGAAAAAGGAAGGTGTCAAATGTGTGCCCTCTGAGCCTCAGGCATTCCTAGAAGCCCACTGCCATGTAGTTCCACAGCACTTGAACCATTTCCCAAGTTCCATTTCACTGTCACAGCTCAGCCAAAGCTGCATGAGATTACCATTGCTTCTTCCCATTTGATTGCATTTAACAGTTTAAGGCTGTAAGCATGCAGCTGGGACCTGTCTGTGTTAATATTTGTTGGTGGCAATGCAAGCTAAGCAAAACCAACAAAGAATAGTTTCAACTCAATTTCCAAATTAATTCTGAAATAATTCTGTCAGGAATTAGAAGGGATTTCACTCCAGTCTGATGCTGATGAGCCTTCCAGTGTTTTCTGTTCCAGTGTTAGAATTCCCCTTAGATATTCAAAACAGGAATGAGATTGTTACCTGGTAATGCAATTTAATGTGCGAGTATTTTTGCCTTACAACCTGGTACAGACTTTTCCTCTCACCTAATTGCACATTTCCTTCCCTTTTTGAAGTAATAATTGTATGCACACAGTACCTGATTTTTATTTATTTTTTTAGCTCTTTAAAAGTTTCATTTTCACAGCTCTGCTGTGTGAAGCAGAAAAGTATTATTACTCTGGGTTTATGAAGTGAGAACCTGAGGCATCTTCATTGAATGGTTCACTTCAGAGGACTTGCTCATACCACTTGGCTCAATCCAGGAATAGGATTTAAAAACTACTGTCTTTCAGAATTACATTTAGATTATTTTGTTTACTGCTTGTGTTTATAGTTGTTCTAGTTGTTGACAACACAGACAATACAGGAGCTAAACAATTAGCCCTCCTTAAGCAGAGATTTTCAGGGAGTAGAAGATGGCCCTAGTACAATAGTATGAGTTTTATGTATATTATGCATATTTTTCTATACTTCAGATGTCCATAGAAAGTTACCTGAAGAACCTCTTATACCAGCCTAGGCAACTACTGTCTGAATTTCAACAGCTTGATCAGCAGCAGTTCCAAACTGCAATGAAGTATCTCTTCAACAGCAGAAAGGACCATCTTGTAAGTTACTCCGTACTTGTGCAAAAGAAAAGCTGCTGTCAGTGGTTCAAATAAATGGTACAAGGCCAGACCTGGGGTCTTGCAGTTACTGAGTTGGCTTGGATTAGATTCCAGGGGCCTCACTCCTAAGGCTGGACTTACTTAATTCTTGTTGTCTAAAAGTTTGATGCCAAGTCCAACTTGGCTGTATGGATTTTCTCTGCAGTCAGTGGAGAGAAACACATCTCCAGAGAATGATTTACCTTCCTACACAGTATCTAAAGTAGGTAGGACCAGTTGTTCTCAGGGAGTGTCTGCTTCTCTTCAGTGGCTAGAAAGAGAGCCATAATGACTAAAGAAGATGAAATTACTTATTAATTAGTTATGGGAGCATGCAAGCAAATTGTTGGACAATTTGGAGGAGAAGCAGTATGACATCATTTATTGCCTCTGTGGTGTGTCCTTGTGTGACCCATCTTGAAACTCTCGTTCAAAATCAGTGAGTGCCATCCAGGGAAGATCAGCCCTGCAGAAGGGATCTCACTTCAGGGGTGGGATCACAGCCTGGTGTGTGAGAGCACTTAGCATCTTCTCTGCCAGGAGGAAGGGCCTCCTGCATGGGTATCACTGAAGGGAGGAGATTAATCTGGGAGAACTGCAATGTGTTTCCCCAGACGTGAGGTGACTTCCCAGAACAAACACTGTATAATCCAGTATTCAACATTAAAAATTATTATTATTATTAAACATATTAATAAACATAATCATTATTAAAACTATAATAATAATGAGATAATACTCATTCAATTCTGATAGTCTTTCATTTTCCAAGTAACTAATTCTTTCATGAGAGCACACACTATAACTTCAGCCATTTGGATTATTTTTGGTTTTCGTCTTGATTTTGTCAAATGATTAAAGCTGCTGTCTGGTCAATGCCAGAAACAAATTGTCTGAAGGAATGCACTAAACAGTATTTTGCAGCTATTTTTCATGAGAACAGCACCATATTTTTTATAGAATGCTTTCTGTCAGGCCGCAAAATGAACAATATGCTGAATTAATCATAGAGTTGTTCTAGTAACCCTTTATTGCTTGCAGGAAATGGGAAATACTATTCTTGACTGGGACAAAACTAGAGAAAGGATATTTCAAAGCCCAGGAGTAAACAGGACCTTGTTCCTTATAACACTGGATAAATGCTTTCTTGCTCTGAGTGCTCTGGACTGTGTGGATATCCTAAGCCAGCTTTTGCGTGTGTCAGCCATGAACTATCTCCAACCTGATGTCATTGAGAGCCTCCCAAACATTCTGCTGGAAGATGCTTTCAGAAACTTGTAAGCCATTTATTTTCCAGATGCAATTAAAACTATGTAGTATTTGCTGGCTATATATACTTTTAAAAAGAGGTTACTATATGGTCTCAGTTTGTTGTCCAGATACTGCTTTCTGCTTATGTGTTGCTGTTTCTAAAAGCATTTGCCCATGTTTGTGATTTTAAAATACACCTAGATAGTTAACTCATTAGTGAACTAACATGCCCTTGTACCACTTAGATCAGCAGTATTCAAGGACCTCTATGACAAAACCTCAGCAAATACACAGAGAGCTCTGTATGGCTGGATGAAGCAGATTCTGCAGAAGCCCTATAACATAAGTGGTATGTTATGTACAAAGTGTTTTGTACTTTCTTATCATAAGAGGAAAACAGTCAGCAAAGGACCTATCCATTGTATTGAATGGTTTCCCACATTTAACACAGGTCTGTATAAGAGTAGCTGTCCTGAATACAGTAAACAATATATTTGGTATTCACGGCAAATAGTTCTCTAAAGGTGCTTGCTCTTCATCTGTTGTGCTCAGAGCTATACATGAAGTCTCTGTACTCAGGTCCTTTTTCTAAGATTTTAATAGGATACAGTTGTCAGGTACTCTGCACAGCTGTGTTGTTCACTTCTGAACTCCTATTTAGAATAGAAAACTAGATCTGTCTCAGAATACACTAGCCAATACACTGTTTAAAATATGACAGAAATGCAGGATACTGTGAAAGTTCTATTGCACGTGGCACTGTCTCATTTAGAAAAGGGATGAGATGAAGACAAAGTTAATTAATTCTGATTTTAGGCATTTTACCACATCTGTTTGCCCTGTTAATGTTAACATGTCTTAAAGAAATGTGCCACAGCTGGAACAGTGCAGGACAGGCTCCATGAGGGGGCTGTTATGCAGCAGCAACACTAATGCGTCAGAGCCAGTACTTGGGTTTCACTGAGCATCCCAGCAGTGCTGTTGTGAGACTATTTTAGACTTTTAGATGTGTATGCTCTTCCTCTTTCCCTGGAAATCAAAGGCAAAATGCCCGCTTCCCTCAGTGCAGCTAAATTTGGCTCCTGGGGTTTTGGTGTTTCAAAATAGCAGAGTAACCCATTGAGTCATAGAGAGGAGCTTCCTGGAGCTGCTAAGAGATGGTGTCATTGCCAGTGCATTACTGGGGAAGCAAAGAGACAGAATCTGCCTGGTGGCACTCAGCAGTCCTGGGAAATCCCCAGAGCACTGGACATCTTGGGTTGTGTCTGAAACATTAGTGAAACCTTCATCTGTAAAACATCACCCAGTTCAGGAGGGACTGAGAATTACCATGCCTTTCTTACACCTTTGTTGCTGCTTCAAATGCAAAGCAGTGCAGATGTGGTGAATCCTCTCCTGAAGGAATTGTGTGATTGCCAGCTGGTTGTGGTAGTATGAGCTGCAGAGCCTGTCAGCCCTGAGCAGGCACAGTTGGACTGCTACCAACATCCAGGTTGGCAAGCCTAAAGCTCACTCGAGTGTATCTGCACACCACTCAGCTCAGAGTGCAGGACAACAGAGGAGGCTTGCAATAGGCTGATTCATTCACTCTAACTTTTTACATGGATACCACTGGGACCACATGGGAAGGGAGTCAACCGTCTGCACAAGCAGCATCTTCCTCACTGTAGTTCAGTAGAAAAGAAACATGAAAGAAGCCTCATATTTGTGGTGCTTACAGGGCTACCTTCCAGGCATTTTTGCTGGTTTTGGAAGCAGAGGGCTCATCACCGTGTCTCTGTTGTGCAGAATGCAGAGGGCTTTCCCATCATCCTGCATCTCCCTACTGTGGCAGGCAATCCCTGCAGCTGGATCACTTGGCTGGCAGGAGATGATGTGTCTTAAGAGTCAGACCTTTTAAGAAATTTCTTTGTCACTCAGTTATCACATTTCATATATTAAAACCACAGGGGTATTCAGAGGTGAAACATGCTGGTAGCCTTGCAAAACCAGGAGACAGTAGCTGTTGAATTTTGTACCTTATTTAAAAATAAAACAGTTTTGAGAGATGACTGCTACCATGGTTGGTAACTGTAGGTTTGTTCTACTAAAGGCCACAGTTAACATCCTTAATTTGTGCTAGTTTTTGCTTAACTTTTCTATCATATCTTTCAACTCCTATCATATCTCTCAACTCTTAATGTTCCTGGTAATGGGAAGTAATTGCACTTAAAAAAACCAGAGGCATGCCAGGTCTCCTGGGAGTATCATCTTGTCTCAGCTAAGGAGCTTACTTAGGTCTGTGTTTTCAAAAAAAATCACTTTCTAAATGGGGTCCTTCAGCTTCTGGTATTTATGCCTGGTTTTCAGCCTATAAATACCAGAACTCTTCAAAAAGCACCAATTTTATTTTAGCAGAGTTGTATCAGCACTGCTAAGGAGTTGTCACATGCTGAGCCATCCCGATTATGACAGCTTGGAGAAAACATTGTCTTTGTGGCTCAGGGTGCCCACCTAGTCCATATATACTTTTTTCTCAGGGATATTTGGATCTTTATTTCATTTTCAGTCCTTGAGAAAATATTACTGAATGAATGACATTTTTTAACTGTTATGTGGTATTTTGTATTTTCTTCCAACCTATTTCCTTATTGGTGTATGAATGATTTTTCACTTTCTCCATTATTGTTATTGCCCATTGATGAAATAGGTGGGATCATCAGTAATAATAAGATGTATAAAGCGTTACAAAGTATCACGCTCTTAATTGATATATTTGGTAAGGAAAACTGAATTTCAGAAATGCTGCTCCATATTTAATACTAGTGGTTTCATTTTTTCTGCATCATACTTTATCCATTTTGTGTTTTGACAGCATAAACTGTTAATGGCTTTCATATGAGAAAATTTGAGACACTGGAACCAGTATTTCATTTAAATTCAAAAATGTATGAGCTTGTCAAAATGTGGTGCTAAAATCTAGCTCATGGAGGGAATTAATAGAGGGAATAATCTGTGCTAAGGAGTTTTCTGATTTTCAGATTTCTTTTAATTATTTACCAATAATAATATGCTGGGTACAATATATTTGAAAAATAATTACTTTCTTAACATTGTAGTGAGTATTTATTTGTATGAAACAGAGTTCAATGAATCAACTTCTTGGGTCAGTGCAGAAAGCTTGTGGATTTTGGGAAGATACATGGTCCATCTCCCACTAGAAGAAATTCTGAAAATTGGTCTCAATGAAGTAAGTAATAAACCATGGTTGGGTACATCATTGTCGAATGATGTCAGCTACAAACAATATGAACACAGATGTGAATTTAAACATGGGAAAAATTTATATATTTTAATTATTCAAATATAAAGAGAATCCAAATCCATTTCCATGCGAATATTCTTCCCTTTCTGGTATTTGAAAGTGCCTATCGGTAATTTGTAATTATTTATCTGGATCAGGCTTCTGTGACTTGTACTGAGAGATACTGAGGGACCAGTGATGAAGACCTTCACATAATTTGACAGTTTGACAGAGACTTGCTTACTCAGCTTTGCCTTCAAAAATACTGCATTATCCAAATGTAGCTTCTTCCTTTCTCTGTTGCATGAATGAAGTCAATTAATTTAGTGTGTCAAACATTTTATTGGATGTAATTTTTGCATAATCCTGACTCATAATTTTGTTTGTACTGGTCAGATAAGACTATTCATTAGCTATGACAATGCAACAAAGCAGTTGGACACAGTGTATGATATCACACCAGAGCTCGCACAAGGCTTCCTGGAAAGAATAAACTCATCAGGATTTGATATGAGAAACACTTCGACTATCTACAGGCAAGATTGCTTTTCTTTTTCTTTTATGGCTCTGTATGGAGACAATGAATAAGTAAGGAGGAGAGAGAGGAGCAGTAAGTAGCTGATGAAACTGTTGATGTGGCATAGCTTTTTCCTTCCAGCAGAAAAATCTAGGCTGGAATCCAACCCTGTTTAACAACAGTGAAGAATTGCTGCTTTATGAAAATGTTCAGTGTGCCTAATTAGCTAATGCTTTGTCTCCTGCTTCACAGTGAGGAGTTGTCTGTAGTATTCATAGCATAGGAGGACTACAGCAGTATCTGGGGGACCCGGTCAGAGTTCCATCACATTGTGCTGTACAGCAATAAAGTAAATTGGGGTGGAGGAACATGAGTTGACTTGTCTGTTTGAATCACAGAAGATGGAGGTGTTTTGTGGAAATCATGTTACAGTAAGATTGAAGGAGGAAATCTTAGTTCATGCAGGTGGGTTTTAATTGACATGGGCATCATCAGAAAGGTTGCAAAGTGAAGAGATCTAAAGCCTGTCCTGCAAGGTAGAGATGAGCCATGTTTAAACACATGTAACTATTATCTGTCTAAGCAGGAAACTGGATTTTCAGGCCTGTCAAATCAGCACTGAACTTACTTTAACAATAATAAAGCCCCAAAATAAACTGCTCTTACTCATAAATACACAGTGAGCATGAGCTATTTGTGAGGAAGTGCTGTACTCCACATTTGCATTTATGCTGTCCTATCAGTGGATGTATTTAGTCCCAAGACACCACGGTCTGTGAAGTTATTTGTAGTTTCCTTGGGGGGATACCTTGAAGTTTTAAACTAATGGAGAATATGCTTTATGGGTTCAGAGCTTCTATCATTATTGCAATGTAATTCACGCACTTCCATGAAATACTGCTGGTTGTCGGAGGTGTAAGCGAGAGAAGAATTATGCCCACACTCTAAATTCCAATGTCAGAAATCTTAAAGATTATTCTACCACTCACAAGAGGTGCCACATTCTCACAGATGAGAGAAATGTCTTCCTCCATAATCCTTAATATATTCCATTTTTACAATGCACTTATTTTATATTACTCATTTTAACCATACTGATGATTTAAATGCACTTTTACTTTTAAGAAGTAGTACTATTCATTGCTGCTAGTCCCAAAGGAGATTAAGAGCTCCTGGTGGATATGCAATAGTGTATCAGAAGGTAATTATTTCTTATAAAAATGCTGTTATAGATTTTTTTTGATTTGTATGTTAGTTTGATGATGTCCCATGAATTCTGATGGGCTGCTGAAGCAATGTTTTATTATATCGCTGAGCAGGCTGTTGTTGAGGGACTAAAGGAACTAAAAGCTAAGCCTTTCTGCAGAATTTCACTGATATTGTGATAGTGCTGCAGCATTGTCCACAGTTGATTTAATTCACATCTGGACATTATTGACTAGACTCTGCCTATACCTGCATTACTGAACTGCTGAAAAAGAGAGACTGTAGCAGTAAAGCTGGGCTTTGGCCATGTCCTTATAGATTCTAGTTCTGAGTAAATTCTGAAAGCAAAGGCTAAGATTTTACAGGGACATAGGGATTGATTCAGGCTTCCTACAAATGAATTCATCACCATCACTTTAAAGTTTGAAGTCCAGAGAAAGTGATACACACTTCAGACCTCTTTGTTTGCCGGACTGCAGGTAATGGCAGTAAATAAGCAGCAGGCCTAAGTCAGAAGGCTACCTACAGAAGTCACTTACCCTTGGTGGCGTGACTACTTCTCTCCACCAAGTATGGCTGTGGTTGTGTATTACAGAGGATAATGGAAATCCCGACTTAAATAATACAGCGCTAATACTGTGAAGAAAAATTAGCTCCACATCTAGTTCATAACACTGCCTTGCACACTGCTGTGCTGGCACAACTGAGACAGTGAACCTCAGTGCAGATTCTCCAAACCAGTGTTGAATTGGACGGGTCTCCGTGCACTGGCCAGTCATATTTTTGATGTGTAATACAGCCTTTGTTTAACCATGAAGTGCTAGGGGCTATGTAATGCTCTAGCTGGTACTATGACATATGAATGAGTTATGTTGCATGTGAAATCCAAGCAGGATTTGGAGTTCAAAACATCCCATCAATACAGGTAAGAACTTAGCAAACTACTTCTAGTGGCTTACTAATAGCCCTCCATCCCTTTCAAAGTGGAGATTACACTACAAATTCTGCCACGGGAAGGGGAGTCATTAGCTGGAAAAATCCAGCCATGGACTCTGGAACTAGAAAAGTTGGATTTTTGACAGCACAAGCAATCTTAGATAGAGTTCAGCTGCATACGGAGAATAATGCATATGTCTCCCAATTTCAGGCTATGTGGAATTTTAAGGATTGCAGTTTAATGCACTGACGACAAGCAGAAATGACTCAAGTTTTGAGGACAAGTAGGATGTACCACACTGTATTTCAGTTTCCTGAGAGTTACATCTTTTGTGTCGGAAGTTAGCTAAAGTATTTCTTCTGTATAGGCTAGGTTTATTGGTTTGCTTTTATGATGACATGGAACAGATGGATGCAGCTGTGGCCCGGGCTCTACTTCATCAAATGATTAAGTGTAATCAACTGAGAGGTTTCCAGGCCGAAGTTCGGAAGGTGGGTACAGTAGTTGTTCTTCTTGCCTAATCTAATCTTGAAAAGAGAGGAGAAGGGACTTTCTTCTTGAATATAGAAGGAAAAGAGTGAAAAACTACTGGCGTCTCGAAGATAAATAGAAATAGTTCTTGTGCATATAATGCAAAGAATAAAAGCCCTTCATTTTTTTAAACGTTGCTCATTCTTTTTTCATTTTATTTCCTCCTGTTCGGTATTCCTTTCAGAACTGTGGTTCTGTTTTTGAATTTTTATGAAGTGTGGTCACTAAGTGGTTGCCAATGCCTGTTCCAGAAACTCCATTTTAATGTTTTGGTGATAATGGAAATTGGTTCTTAGAAATCTTTTATTTCCCATCTGTTTTTTTGCTTTAGCTCAAATCTCAGCTCCTGGACATTGCCATGCAAAACCAGACATTGAATGATATTCTTGGATCTCTGTCAGATGCTGTAGTTGGACTAACTTCAAGTCAACTGGAATCTTTGTCACCTGAGGCAGTGCATGATGCTATTGCAACATTAAACCAAGTATCTGGGTGGACAAAAAGCCAAGTTATGATTTTATCCAGTAAATATCTCTCTTGTGAAAAGGTACTTCTGATAACAGATTTTCTACCTTTTATTTTTAAAAGTGAAATGACTTTTTCTCAACAATAACCATAGATCTTGAAAAGTTTAGTACCAGACTTCTGTTTAGTACTGTTAGTGGTGTGAAAAAAATGTTTAAATCAAATAAAAACATCCAAGAGTGTACTTCCCAGGTTAATTCTCTAGTAACAGAGAGAATGGCGATCTGTATTTGGCAGTTGTATATATTGTTTTCTCTGTCACTGCCCTAAGCAGAATTTGCATGAGCAGAGATCCCAGGCTATATATTCAAATATGCTGTAATGGTCAGAGTCAGGGTCCTCTCTGAAGTGTCAAAAAAAGGACTGTGTGGGAAAATTGTTGCATTTGTTCCCTGGACAGATTTGTCCGAATTGGAAGAAATCTAAGAAATGTGCATCCTCAGGCAAGAAATGTTTTAAGTGTTCTACAGTAATAGTTTTGATTTATTAACTTTTGCTTTAAAATATATCTATCTACTGTTCATTAGCCAGAAAACTTTGTTTGTGCTGTTGTCTCTGCAGGTTTTATCATTTCATAATGTTAGTCAAATGGGCGCATTGGTAACTGGAATCAGTACCCAGTCATTCTACAGCATGAACCCAAAAGAGCTTTCTCACATTATTCGAGGCACAACATCCCAATACTTACCTGACTTATCACCTGCACAGCAGCAAGGGATCCTCAGGAAGGTGATTATAAACTTGACAGTGCAGCAGGTTTTCACTGCACATGAGCATAATAACCAGAAACACAGGGCATGATTCAAAATGTTGTCACCAAGATATGTGGTTTAGCTCAATGGTTAATATTTCTAATGTATTTTTCTGAACACCAAGTATATTTTGAAGGCTCTCTCTTGCTTAGTTCCATGATGTTTTTAATGCTAGCATGTTTTACTTTTATCCTCTTAAGAGAAATATTACACAGAATAGAAAGGACAAATCCTGTAAGTCTAAGCATCAGTTCTGAAATGACATGTATTATCTGTTATTCTTTTTAGGTAGCTGCATCTGGAGATTTTTCTTCGTCAGTCATAGATATACCAGGAGCTTTTTTTAAAGAAGTATCTCTTCCTGGTTTATGGAAGCAGGCTGGATATAATTCTTCAATGATGAAAGAAAAAGAACTAAGAAGAAGCCAGGTAAAAATTATTATGCAGTTCCAGTTTCAATGCAATTTAGTATCATAGAAGAATGGAAAAAGTGTTGTAATGCATATGTGTTCAAGGAACATTGGGAAAAGGAAGGAACTGTCCTATATATATATATATATATATCTTGATGTAAACAACCAGAAGTCATTTAGGGCATAAGCAGCAATTATGAGACAGTGCTATGGAATGGAAAGCATTAATACGCTGAGTTTAGATGTCTTCAAGATTCTGCCACATGCATTTTCTCTTTCCTGTACTCTTATGCTAGACATTTGCGTGTTCAGTCAGCCCTTTGACTCTGCCCAGAAAGATGAAAGGTTGAACCAGATGATCTCCAGAGGTCCCTTCAAACCTAAATTATTCAGTGGTTGTGTTAAACATGTCCATGGCACACCATCTTATAATGCCAGTCAGCAATGTCCTGTCTTGTGAAGAAGAAATTCAGCACTGGGTGACAAACATTTTGGTTGGCCAAGCTGGACCTTAGACATGTCTTTAGACTACATAAGAGAGTTAAGCATATAAAAACCTTGCAGTAGTTATTGTATCTTACAGCTGGAGTACCTAAGATTAACTTCAAATATGGTGGATTTTATTTCAGGCTTTGTATCTGTATGAATTACTGTCTAAGAAAAACTACCCTGTTGATCTTATAAGGTATGGATGAGAGTATATCTTGAAAGGGGGTTTAAGTCTAGTTTTGTGATGGGAGCATTTTTGAGGTAAACAGCATGTGGTTATTTTGTACTATCTTATGTTTATTCATTCTTTGATGCCATGGGATAATTTGCCTTCCTCATTAAAAAGGGTCTCCAATTCCAAAATCAGGATTGCAGAGGTTTTGGTATAAGGCTCAGTAAATATTTTTTCAATTTGATTATGGTTTTACTTTCAATAGCCTTTCAGTTACAAGAAAAGGGAAAGAGAGGTGGTCAAGGAACTGTGTTTTAGGACATGGCTGTGGGAAGTAGGGACTAGATCCTGCTTAAACATTCAAAAGACTGAACTTTGCTTTTCCTATCAGCACAGGACAGCTTGTGAAAGGAGTAACTTGTCAACACATTGAAAGTATGGGTGCAGACATTTTTTTAAACGCTTTTAAATACTTCAAAATGAATCTTCATCTACTTTCTCCATATCAGGTAAAACCAAAGGAAGGCTTTGTGTACATAAACATACTACCTAATAGC
Source organism: Psilopsiagon aymara (assembly GCA_024733675.1). Lineage (NCBI taxonomy): Eukaryota > Metazoa > Chordata > Aves > Psittaciformes > Psittacidae > Psilopsiagon > Psilopsiagon aymara. The sequence goes on from JANRGW010029916.1 coordinate 38,906, forward strand.
CAAGCTGTAGGTGAATTAGAATTCAGTTAATTCTTTTCTTTTTATTTTAATCTTGTATATGTGAGCTTGTCTGTTAACATACTTCATTTGAATCTTTTATGTGTGAATTTGTCTGTTATACTTTGTTTTGATGATTTCATTTGTTACAAATTGTAAGAAATTCCTACAGTCATTCTACTTGCAAATTTATGAGTAGTCTGTTTGGAAATGTATGTAGATCTTGAAAACATAAATGCTCTCCTGCACCCAAATACAGGGTGTTTCATCTCTGATGTTTACAAAAAGAAAACTAGACTGCTATAAAAAAGCCAAAGAAAAATGCTCTTTGAAGATAATATGCAGTTTTATATATGCTAAATTATAAACTGTAATAAACCATAATTTCATTCTTTCTCCATATTTCCACATGTTAAATATCTTAAATTTTTGTTGCTTTTAGATCAATTGTTTGGCATGGAAGTTTTGGAAAGTCTCCAATGTATCTATTCCTCCATACCTCTTACTGGTGCTTCCGTGAGTTATATCCTACTACATCTTAAGTTACTTCATCTGTAGCACTACATTCAGACTAATCCTGAGCACTTTTAAAATAATCTCTTCAGTCCTAAGAAAACTGACGATTCAAACAAATCGTAGCTTATAAAAAGTGGTCACTGATTGTAGCTGAAATCTGTCTCAAATGCAAGTTGGTAGTACTTGATGCCTTTTAGTATAGCCCATTTTTGCCACAGTTGTGGATTCCTTCACATCCTTGAAATCAGCCCCGCCAAAGCTGTCTGTGCCCAGTGCAGTAGTGCGGAAGCCATGAAGGTTTAAAAGCTTGTAAAGTTGCTGCTTATACTGTTGCTGATGTCTGCTAAAAGAAAGTGGCACATTTGCTGGGCTTTCTTGAACATGATTGTTTAGAATCACAGAAGTAACATAAATACAGCTTATGCTGCTGGATTTTGTTTTCTTTGGGGTTTGGTTTTGGGTTGGTTTTTTTCTTTTTTTCCGCTAGGTTGTGAGACTTGGTTTGCTTATTTGTTCAGGGGTTTTTTGAGAGTGAGTATCTTGCAACAAAGCCATTGGGCTCTGCCCAAGCATATTGCTTCCTATGCTTAAAATCATTTCAGTGTGTTTAAAGGCGTTTTTGTAAGTTAGCAAAACTTTGCTTTATGCAAATAGCCAAGTAATATTCAATGACAGCTTTTTTCCTTAAGAAAAAAAATAATTGTACCTTGATGGGAACTCCTGAATTGTACAACTTGTTAATTCTCCTTTTTCTTTCTTGCTTTCTTCCTACAAGCTTAAAGGGATAAAAGGGGAAGGAGAACTATTCTTTTCCTGGAATAATTTTAATTGAAAAAGAGTAAGGAAAGAAAAGCATTCTGTTTGGGAAGGCATTATTATCTTTAAAAATAATAAAATAATAATAGAAAGACTTTAACACAAGGCTTTCTATGAACCATAGCACCACGTTATTTGGCCAACAATTGCATGTTGCTTGTTCAGGGCCATCAAAAGTCACTGGTACTCCTGCTTACAAATCCTGGTAATGCGGGACTTCTGCAGCTCCGGGTTATAGCTTTATTTACAAAGGCTACTGGCCACTATAGATGGTAAAGAGCATAATTTTGTTAATTTGGCAGGCCTCTTGGACTTTGATAAAAAGGAAGCCCAGTCTAAAATTACTTGCTGTGCTCAGTCCACCCACCACATCTTCATTCGTCAGAGAATTATTGCTAATAAAAAGAGGAAAGGGAAAAAGAATTACAGACAGTTGTTTTGTATGGTGTTAGAGCTCCTCCGGGCACTTTCATCCACTTGCAGCTATTTACAACCCTTAGCCTTTTTTTGAAGTGAGGTACATGTGCTGAGGAACTGGAAGAAGATGTAAGTTAAAGTGTGGATTAATGTCAACTTTTTGGATCCGGCCCATTTATAGTAGATTTCAAGTCCAGTTTTTCAAGTATGATTTCTCTATCATCACACATTTTATGGGTGCAGTTATGGGTTTATATTCTGAGATCATTTGAATTCTTTCTGCAGGATTGAGTACCTGGAGTATGTTTCAGGCCCTTTGTGTGTCCCTTTCATTGCAAGTCTGGGGAAGACTGAGATGAACCTTTTGAATCCAGGACTTCACAAAAAGAATGCTGTCCTACAAAAAGTACAGGAGTGCTTGGTAGGTTTGGCTAGGAGGGGTCAGCAGTGGAGGGGAGCTGCAAAATAAGTAATCTGTACTTAGCCACTGATAGTTCCAAACTAAGCGAGAGTGATTGATAAGTTTTCTTTCTGTTTATTGTTATGTGGGTGCTTCACAAAGTTATTCTGCCTACTGTAACTCTCCAGCCTGCGTACACATGCTCATGGTCTGCTGTATACAGAGAGCAGTCCGAGGCACAGGCTTTCCTGCTCTGTGTTTGTGCAGTGATACCACAGCTGGTGATATCTGAGAGCCCAAAAGGTAATAGCAAGGCATGCTAATTTCTTCATTGTCACAAGCAAGAGCAGCTTAGACTGTCACTGAGCTCAGAGAAGCTTCTAGTGCCAAGGCCCCAAGCAACTTACTGTAGCTGACCTGCTTTGAGCAGGAGGAGTGGACCGGGTGGCCTCCAGAGGTCCAAACTCCTTTCTGCATTTCTGTTTACACATGTTATTGCGCTGCATTTCGTGCAGTAATGTCAGTCACCATCTACATAAATTCTTGACTTACCCATCTATAGTCTATTTTTTATTATATATCTGTATTATGTTTTTATCACGTACAGTTTGCTTTATTGTTCCCTGCCTAAAGAAACCTTTTTGTAGCTTCCTTAATAATTTTCCTTGACCCAATGGATCTTACAAAATGTTCTAATGAAATATCATTGCTGATGTCAGTGAACAGGTTGGGACAGCCTGGAGGTGACCTGTTTGCACCTGGAGCTGTTCCCCCTTGCTCCAGGAAGTGCTAGTCCTGTAGACCTGTGCACAGGAAGCTCCATGGGAGAGGAGGTGGTGCCAGGGGGCTTTTGTGAATTCTGCTCTCTGGGAATTGCAGCAGTCACTAGTTTTCAGGGGAAACTATTTTTTGATGTAGTTGTGAATATTTGCATCCTTACACATACTAACCAGCTGTATAATCCCTAGAGCTTTTGCAGCTGCTATAGAAACCCCTCAGAATTAAGCCACCGGACAGCAAGAACTTCAGTCCCTTTTGTCATAAGGGGCCATGTGAGGGCTCTGCTGCCAGGCAGAACTGCACCACCTCTGCAGGTAGTCACCTGAATATAGAGACTGTGGCAGGAGATTTAGTTTAATTTTTTATTTGCGCTTCAATATAGGATAAAGAATACACTGAAAGCTCTAAGTGCTTATTAAATATCACCAGCTGCATTGGTAAAAGCAAAAAACATAAAGCAGTCTCGGCAGAAATTGTAGATTAAGTTGCCAGTGCAAACTGTTGTGTCTTTGTTCCTAAAAGGGTCATGGAGCTTAAATGTGTTGTGATGGAGTTCAGTGATACAGGGCAAGAGCTAAGATTAGCTCTACCAATAAGGTAAATGCCTCTTGTTCCAGAACGGCTCCATTGCTGATGAATATGATGTTGACCTACTTGGAAATTTAATCTGCCACTTACCTCCAGCCTTTCTACATGGCAGAATGTCCCTGAAGGCAATGGCAACAGCCCTTCATCCCTTCAAGCTCTGCCAACAGCTCAGCCGTGAGCAGAAGACTGAAATTAAATACAGGCTACTTGAGTTATATGGGTAAGGTATTAAATATACCACCTTGCTTATGCTGATGGCTAAGCCATGGGAATACCAACCATTTTCTTTGTCCAGATAGAACTGCAATGAAAACAACACAAAGAACTGCTGTCACTGACTGAACTTGGGGTCTCTGTCCACTAGAATGACATTTCTGTTCTTGTGTTTAACATAACTGTGGAACAAAATACAACCCCAGGGACACCCTGCATGACTTAATTCCCAGAGGAAAAGGAGAGAAAGTGTAATGTTTGAGGAAGATCAGGCAAAGAGAGTCTCTGACATGGCAAGAGAAAAGGGTGTTACAGACAAAGAATGGTGCAGGAATGTAAAGAATGGGAAAATTGAGGTGAGATACTCAGTGTGCTAGTGTGAGAAGAGAAATAGATGACTGCAAGCACCTGTGGCAGTGGGAAAGACCTAAAGAAGCAGAGGGATATAAAGTTCATCCACCTGAAGCAACAAAGCAGACAGCATGTTAAGTGTCATAAATGACTCAGATTTGAAGGCTGATTGAAACACTACTGTATCAGTCCTGCAAAAAACAAAGCCATCTCCTGTCTGGCAAGAATATACTGTTTCTCTCTTGCATTATCTCTTAGAAGTATCTTGCATCTGGAAAGACTGAATGTATAGTTTCTAATCACCCTTTCAGCACTAAAGACTGTCACTTGATTCACCTAATCAATTATTTGCTCATTCAGTTGCCTCCTAGTCAGTATTTTTTCCAGTAATGGAATAGCTACATTTTCCACCAGATCCTACCCCTGCATTAATCTTGATAAGATCCATTTTATTGAATCCTGACTCACTGTGCTAAATAGTTTAGTTTAGTTTATTACTTGTCTAGTTAGACACCCTCACAGTAGAGCAACAAACCAAAGTTTTCTGTGAGAACATGTACCAGTAACAGATTTGTTGCTACCACCTTCTTCAGGCCCTGTTTAGGCTGAAAAATATTTATCTAAGTGCTTTCTAAAGCCAACCACCGACTGGGCTGGCTAACTTTTGTCAGATTTGTATCAAACAAACAGGCCAAACCTGCATGGTGCTAAGGTACATACATTTTGAAACTCCCATCACCACTCAGAACCTGAACTTATTTTAAGGCCTGAAATTCCTACAAAAAAAATAGCATGTCATTTCAAGAGCTATGTTACATATCATACAATTGATTCATACAGAAATGGCACAGGTGTCATTAGATGTGGCTCTCCAAGGTGTTAGATCTGCCTTCCATAACTCCTGACATTACAAATGAGTGAAATAACAGATAGTAAAAGTATGGAGCTAATAAAGTATGGGTTTAAATCCTCTGTTCCATCACCTCTGTTTCATGTTCCTCTCCCTCAGTTTTAAAAAGGCAGCATTGGCAGCAGACTGGTGCCACACTGAGTTACTTTCCTGAGTAGTTCAGTGAACTCAGTCTTTTCAGAATGAGGGGGAAACTGTCCAGTTCTCCTAGGTGTGCATGGACCTCTCCTTCAGAAATGTTGACAATACTGTCACTATTGAGGGAGAGAGAGAGCTCCATTACCACAGTATTTGAATGCTTTATCTGGATATATTGAGAATTCTGCGAATGCCACTAAAGCTCTGTATATCCGACAGATGACAAAATGCAGTCTGTTGCTAATAAGCAATTGGCATAGAATGTCTGTGTTTCCTATATGATACAGTATAAAAAAAAAGTGAACTTTTAGTATAATTTTGGTTGAAAACATTATTCATTAATATAATTTTCCAAAATATTTCTTCAGTTTCCCAAACAACTGGACAGCGGAAACGACATTAGATATTGGACCGTTCATAGCTCTGCTGTCAAAAGGGGAATTAAACATCCTTGCTGAAAAGGTGTGTTTTTAATATACCTTTTAAATTTGTAAAAGATAATGCTAGAATTTTGATTTATGAATGTCATGGAATTATTTATGTTGGAAAAGACCTTTAAGATCATTTTGTCCAACCAGTAACGTAGTACTGCCAAGTTTACAAAAGTTCATCACTAAACCATGCCCCTAAGTGCCACAGATACACATCTTTAAAGTACCTCTGTAGATGGTGACTTAACCACTTCTCTGGGCAGCCTGTTCCAATGCTTTACAACCCTTTTGGTGAAGAAATTTTTCTGAATGTCTAACCTAAACCTCCCTTGGTGCAACTTCAGGCTTTTACCTCTTGTCCTACCACTTGTTACTTGGGAAAAGAGACTGACACTCACTTAGCTACAACCTCCTACAAACTGTCAGCTAGTTGTAGAGAGAAATAAGGTCATAACGCAGTCTATGTGACTTGAATGCTAAACTAGGTAAATAATTCTCTTAGCAAGGAACTGTGTGTCTTGCTTTCACACATTCTTGACTCCATCAAAATTTCTTCTTCAAAGTAACAGTAGTACATTATATAATGGTAGTATTATAGAATCATGGAATAGAAGGGTTGGAAAGGATCTTAAGATCATATAGCTCCAACCACCTTGCCATGGGCAGGGACACCTCACACTAAATCATGTCACCCAAGGCTCTGTCCAACCTGGCCTTGAACACTGCCAGTGATTTAGCTTTCACAACTTCCATGGGAAACCCATTCCAGTGCTTCACAGTAAAGAACATCTTCCTTTTATCTGACCTAAACTTCCCCTGTTTAAGTTTGAACCTATTCCCCCTTGTTCTGTAACTACAGTCCCTATCAAAGACTCCCTCCCCAGCATCCCTATAGGCCCACTTCAGACATTGGAAGGCTGCTATGAGGTCTCCACGCAGCCTTCTCTTCTCCAGGCTGAACAGTCCCAACTTTCTCATCCTGTCTTCATACAGGAGGTGCTCCAGTCCCATGATCATTCTCGTGGCCCTCCTCTGGACTTGTTCCAGCAGTTCCATGTCCTTTTTATGTTGAGGACACCAGAACTGCATGCAGTACTTCAAGTGAGGTCTCACGAGAGCAGAGCAGAGGGGCAGGATCACCTCCCTCGACCTGCTGGTCATACTCCTTTTGGTGTAGCCCAGGATCCTGTTGGCTTTCTGGGCTGCGAGCATGCACTGAAGCTGGGTCACATTAAGTTTCTCATCAACCAACACCCCCAAGTCCTTCTCTGCAGGGCTCCTCTGAATCTCTTCTCCACCCAACCTGTAGCTGTGCCTGGGATTGCCCTGACTCAGGTGTAGCATCTTGCACTTGGCTTAGTTGAACTTCATGAGGTTGGCATTATTTTCATGTGTACAATGATAGTTATATATTGTCATGTAGGAAAAAAACACAGTGCTTTTATAGTGATGGAGACTCAAATATTTTTAGTACTTTATACCTTGCAGTGTTCTTTCCTCCCTTCCAACCATGAAAGTTGTGTTTCTTATCCTATTAATCAGATCATACTAATCAAATTAGCATTTACTCATATGGCCCTTGGCCCTAGGGCCAGTGTAGCATACGTAACAATAACTGAGCCTCAGCATTGCACTTTGTAGTATCTTTGCCCTCTTTAGTTCTTCTAATCCTATAATTTTTATGTATAGGACTAAACTATACTGGAATGAAGAATTAATTATTCAGCAGTATCATGTGAGCGCAGTCAGCAAATATTCCTCAGAAGATAATGTTTATAATTGACCAAATAGAACAGGACTCTTCAATTTAAAAGGAAGTTCTCTAGCACAGTGGAGGAGAGAGGTCAAAAATGCCTAAAATACATGAATAAGCTGAAGTTATTTCTCTTAATTTAATTGAGTCCTTACCCTCAATTCTTACACTTATCTGACAAATTTAAGACAAAATAAAGTACTTTCTATACTACATACACTGAAATGATGGAACTCATGGTTACAGGAGGGTCTGGACAACAAACTGCAATCAGACACTCCTCAGGTGTTGCCAGTAGCTGAGAGGGAGAATCATTCAGAATTTGCTTTGTTTCCTTCTTTTTTTCCCCTCAGATGTACGCTGTTGACCTTTTGAGTAGCAGCAAATTTACTCTCCTTTTCTAAACATCTGCACATACAGGAAGGTGGCTGATCTCTTACTAAGCCCTACTTTGCTGAGATCTGCACAACCTTTCTCTGCAAAGTGATTTGTTTTAAAAGGGAAAAGTCTTACTCTTTCTTTCCTTTTGAAGTTCCCAGATATCATTTTACAAATAGCAAAGACAAGTGGACCAATTTCTTCAGCTGAAGAGCTTCTATCAACTGTATTTGAATCTGTCTCCAGTGGCACTGCCAACATCAAATCATCTGTCACCGGATCTGGTCAGTATTTCACATGGTATCTGTGCAAAGTTACAGATTTACAATGCTGCTGTTTTGGGCTGTGCTGGTGCAGTTCAAACAGACTTTTTTGTTTCACTTTATCATCAAATACATTCTGAGAAGCCAAACAACAAAAAGCAAAGCCTCAAATAACTTAGAGGTTCAGACTTGCAGCAAAACCAGTTAGTCTTTTTTCTCTTGCCCATGGTTGTCTGATACATTGAGCAACTGCTGAAACACTTAATATCGTTACGGGATTGCAGAGTTAAGCATCTTCTGGAATTTGTCTGACTGCACAAAGGAGAAAGATTAATTATTTGAGTTAGAAGGTTTTGTTTATTTTTACTTTTTTGCTTAACTTTTTCTGTGTAATCTAAGTGAAAATCCTTGAATTAAAAACCTATGAAGGTGACAAGTTACTGTTTTGCCAAAGGATTGCACATAGTTAATCTTTTGTCAGACATAGGCATACGTTGACTTGGCTGTTCTTAAATCAGCATTGGTGGCACCGTGTTTTATTTCTCCATATGGACAAAGTTTGTTATAATCTAAAAAGTATTTTAATTGGCAACCAAACTAATCTATTAGTGACCTTATTTCTAGTGACAAATGGATTACTTTCTTCATATAAGGTACATTCTTTGACTATATTCTGTTACTGCAATAACTTCATTCTTTCTCTTACTTGAAATTCACCCAGGCAGAATTTTTAAGCTATGCCATCCTATGTGATGGATAACAGCCTTGCTAGGGGGGAGGCTTTTAAAGTGCTAATGGGAATTTAGACCCCAGCAATTTCAAGGAGTTTGTTGCTGTTTGCATTTATGTCTTTGAAAATTTCCCCATTGGTTCTCTGCCTAAGAGAATACAGGTCCAAGCTCTCAGCAAGCTGTTGAGGCACCATGGAAATCCATCTGCTTGTATAATGATAACTATGTATCTCTGGGAACGAGTTTGCTCCTGATACTGCTGTATTTGTATACAGAGAGAGACAGAGGGTGTTCTACAGAGTTGTATTTTTACATAGCCTGAAAAAAAGCATCACCTCTGTTGATCAGAGGAGTCATTAGACAATTAACATGCTCTAAAAAATGCAGAATCTATCTGATGGAATAGCAGAGTGTTAGCCTTACCTGTATGAATGAAATTCACTCTTCCTTTAACAAGTAAACCATCAAATCACCAATCATGTTTCTTTAAACACGGGGCACAGGACTTGAGGTTCAGCATCAGGCAATTCTGTCTGCATGCGTCCTTACATGTACTTTATTAGGCCGAGATCACAACAACATGACTCCCAAAGACTTCTTTTAGTACACTAACTCATGTACAGCACAGTTGCAGAGCATTCTCATCTGCATTGCAAGGACCAATATAAACCTGCCAGTGAAGCTAATGGTCTTTGTCAAAGGGTAACTGGGCTCCAGGGCTATGAGGGCTTGTCATTCACTTGGGGTGCAGGAGCTCAGCTGAGGGGGTAATCTGGAAGATAAAAAATTAAAGGATTTTTCACGCTAGTCTAAGTAATATTTCCAGAGTTCAAGTTTGGCACTGAAGTTCTGTTACCAAACATCAACTCCACACAACTCACACAGTGGTTTCAATAAGGAATTAAATTTTATGGCTGATTTGGCTCATCCGATATTATGATATGGCTGTAAGTAACTAGAAATTTGGGTATTATGAAAATGGTTCTGGAATACCGCTGATGCTGTTTATGGTATCAACCTGCTATTTTACATTTCTCACAGCCCCATTGTAAACTAATATTAATAACAGTAACAACTAGCAGTGTCAGAGTTCTTACTTCTATGTCTGCATCAAGAAAAAAAGTAGTGCTTAGGGCAAAATGGAAAATAGGAGGTAAAACTCAGAGATTGTGTGTCTGAGGTGCTACTAGAAAGCAATGGCAATGCAGAAAAAGAATTCAAGTTACTTACTTCAAGCACTGAGGTATTATACTATATTATATATATTATATGTTCTTCATCAAGCTAAATGCAATTATACAGCAAAAGGAAGAGTGAAGTAGCATCAGATACAGGAAGCAAAGCCAGGAGTCTAATTAGTACTTCCCTCTGTAATCGCACCAGTGTATCTGGTGTGTTACAAATAATAAAATCAATGTGTTTTTTGTAAGAACACAAAATATTAGGTTTACTTGACTTGGGGAAGGGAACTGCATTGTGTCTTGATGGGTAGTATTTACATGATAAAAGCTGACCTTTTGCAGCAGAGGAAAGTGAAACAATGCAGCTTAACAAGAGGGTGGTGTAAAGGGAGAGCAGAATGTCAGCTGGTACAGTGGAAGCTGAACAACATTTTCGTTTGCTCAACAGATTCAGTCTTTTTGGTGTTCTACCCACTACTGCAGCTTTCTTTTATGCAAATAAATCCCTCCTCTGCCACCTTTCAAAGTACAAATCTACTTTGCACACCCTCACTTTGTCTATCTGGGAGAGCTTAGCTTAGGCACAGCATCTGTGAAGTTCTTGCTTTTTACTGGTAACAACCACATCTGAAGACATGTAGGGATTATTTGGTTTAGATAATTATTTAATAAGGTTTTCCTAAATTAGTGACAGGAGAGACAGCAGTAAGCAGCTACATTAGGATTCTAATTTCTGCTTTCCATCAATATTAGAGGTAGATTATGCCAACAGAGACCAGGATTTGTTAAAACACAGAATGGAAACTGTCTCATTTGACCATGCATAGCACCAGAACCTGACAATAAATGAGATTTTTTTAATGGAGTTTTTCTGTCCATACAGTTCTGCTGTAAGTGAACAGCCCTCTCTAGATCCTGCCATTTTAACAACATGCATGACATAAAGAGCAAGCACCATGCTTCCCTGACACAGCTAGCTTCTGTCTTCACCTTGTTTAAATGTCAGGCAAGTCTTGCAAGACATACATCTTTGTCAGGATATTTCAGAGTAAAAGGACCTCTCATGTCTGTTATTTTTCCTGTTGAACTGGAATCACATATGAGCTGTTTGAATGTGAAGTTTATTCAGCTGCAGCATTTTTCTGTGAACAATGACATAGCTGTATGGAGACTTCCACCAAGGTCATCCCAAAGATTTGCATTTCATTCTGTTAATTCAAGGATCCCTGAGAAGAATGGTTTTACCAGAGAATGAGCTCTTGCCTGGGTTTTGATGCCTTTAGGGAATTAGACTTGAAATAGACTTGCAAGATGTTGGTTGTTCTTGTTGCACACATCCAGATTTTAATTTTATTGTGCCATCCTGTATTGTAGCTGGTTTGAAGTATGTCTGCTGTTGTTTTCTCTTCCAGCATGCGCTACCTTTGGAAGACAAAGTATACAACTGATTTCTTACAAGTTAGCCAAATTCTGGTTTAACAATGTAAATATTTAAAGAAGTTATTTCATTGCAAGATAATTAATTTATTGATATCACATCACCTGCAGTTAATTCAGAAACTGTCACCTTCTTAAATCTCTACATATTGCTTTGATTTCTTTTTTTCGGTCTCCTTGAAGAAAACTCTTGCTGTTTGACTTCTTTTCCAGATTGTTTGGGAACCAGAGCTCCTTCTTCAGATGAAATCATTAAATTAGCAGAAGCAAATGTCTTCTGGTCAGTTCATGAACTGAAATGCATGGACTCAGGGACTTTTGACAAAAATGTGGAACTTCTTGGGACTGTCTCTGGTTTTAACAGATCTCAACTTTCTGCCTTGAAGGAAAAAGCCAAGCAGGTAACTGTCCTGTCTGTGAAGGAAAATTAAATCCGTAATTTGATTTGCTGTTATTGAACTGTGCAGTTCTAAAATAACTGTGCTATGGCAACGTCACTACTGCTGCAAGAATATCTATTGTTTATCAGAAAAATAATATGAGATGGTGATAGAATAATATTGCCCTTGCTTTAGAGTTATCAAGCAAGTATTTCTGAGCTATTGGCAGCTGAAAAGCTTAAGTGCTTTTAATTTCTTTTCAGTTGCTTGCTTCTCAGTTTTCTTTCAGAAATGAAAAATCAGCAAGCAGTACTATAGGCTGTTGATCTGCTGAGATTTAAATTTGGTGCATTAAACTGTCTACATTAATGTTAAATATATTTTACAGTTGTGTAAAACCAAACTGACTGAGAGATACTATTATTAGCTGAATAAAGCTTGTTCTCCCTCCTTGTCACAGGCAGGGACAAGCCATTGATGGGAAATTTTAGGGAGTTAAAAAACACACATGCATTTAGTCTGTCTTTACTAGGATATTACTGGTGAGTGAATGTTACAGAAGCAGAGCAGAAAGAAGACCTCTCTATTTGCCAGGCTGTAAATTGATGGAGAGGAACAGGGCTGTAGTTTTAGCTCTCATCACCATTCCTGCAGCACTGCTGGCATCTCTTTCTTTCAGGATACAGCAGTGCAGCTCCTCTTGAGCTCTTCAGAGAGGTACCTGTCCCAGCTTCATTCTGTTCGTGATGCCTGTACTGCAGCAGCAGTAGTGCGAGTCTAAAGCCTCTCCTCATCTGTCATTGCAGCACAGGATCTGTGCCAGAGTACTCAGGGCAGAGGGGGGTGCAGTTCAGCACCCTGTGTCTGGCGCAGAGCATCAGCAAGGTGTCTGGGCTCTGAGCAGTGCTGTCTTGGCCAGCTGTGGGCTGAGAGAGAAGTCAGACCTCGCTCCACCCCTGTTGTTGGTGTTGCGCTTCTCCCTGGGGGTGACCTCTTGCTGCTTTGTGGTTGTCTGCACTGCCAGGGAACCCAAACATACTGTGTTTCAGCAAGGAAAGGCCTTAGGGTGCAGTAAAACAAGTTGGTTTGGTTGCAGAAAACCCAGAGGTGAAAAGGTTACCATCTCCAGCTGGTCTTCAGCTTCCTGTCACCAGTATCTGTTTTCCATCTCTGCATGCCTAGCTGCTCTGCAATCTTCTTCTGTCAAAATAATCTAACATTTTAAAAGTCATTTTTAGGGTCCATCTGATCATTCTGACAGAATGAGGTTAGGAAGCATCTACAAGTTGCAGTTGGTTGTGAGTAGGACAAGTCCAGATGCTTGGAGATCTGAGGCTGTGACCTCTGGAGGAAAGCAGAGCAGGGGACAAGGGGGGCCCAGGCAGCATCTCCTTAAACAACCAGCTGCACCCAAAATAGGGGAGCTGATTATGACTTTTGGGTAGATAAGACCAACAGTGCAGTTTTTAGCAATGAAACTCCACTTCTAAAACTCCTGTACTGCAACTGCTTGAAGAGAAATAGCACTAACCAGATTCCCAAAGGCAGAGGGTGACTCCCTGCAATTTTGTCTCTGCTGCCTTTTTGCAGCAGGACAACAGCCCCCTGCGTGAAATGCATTCTTCCCAAAACATCTTCCTTCTGTCAGCATGAGACATGTGGTAGGAAAAGGGAGAGGAAAAAAAATACAATCCTAGAAGAAAATAAAGCCAGTGCTTATCCAAGATAGTGGGAACTAAAACATTTTACAGCAGTGCGGCATAATCATATACCTACAGAGTGATACCTGCTGTAGAGAAATTGCCAACAAGTTTAATACACTCATATCCCAGCTATATGCAATTCAAAGATACACAAATCTGTAGTGCACTGCATGAACATACTCTGTCTGTATGAGTATTTGAGAACAGATTGCTGCTAGACAGACTTCTTATATATTAATTTGCAAAATGCAACAGGCTGCTATAGTGAAAGTCAAGCATGAGAAAGCAGACAATACAGGGAAAGCTCTTCGTAATTATGTGCATACGATGCTGTTATGTTATTAACTAAAGGGCATCTTTGATTAAATGTTTGATTAAGCCAGCTTTAATTTCTCCTAAATCGATTAATTTTCCCTAAAAGAAATTGTGTACTGCTCATTGTTCCAAACTAATTCAAAAAGTCTAGTTATCAGATTGTCTAATGAAAGTAAGAAGCTTAGCTCACTCGTAAGTGAAAGGTCTCCAAGCTCTGTGATAGTAACAGATGTATGGATCTGTAGTCTCTAGGTGAATGAGGACAAAGGAGTATTTCAGTTTCATGTGTTGTGTTATTTATATCATTATATCTGAGATTTCATCCAGCACTGTCAGATAATACTATTTATGAAGTACTTCAAATTCTGTAGTTTATGACCTAGATCAAGAAATAGTCACACGACATTTATTAACTGCATGTGTTTCATGTATCTCTTAAGCTAGAGAATTAAGAGCTTTAAAATTGGGCTAATGCTTTTTTACTATCTATTTTCTTTGGGAAAGATTGAAATTTCCCAGGCTTAGACTCTTTTTCTGTTCTTTATGACATTGTAAAACCAGCATAAAGGATCTGGTGGAAACTCAGGCCCAGCAAAGCATCTTTTAAACAAATCCTTAACCCAAGGGTCATAGTTGAGAAAAGTACCTCTGCAGTTCTGAGGCTGCTCTGTGTTGGGTATACCTTGGCAGTTCTGAGGCTGCTCTGTGTTGGATATGCCCATTGCTATGAACAGCAGATAGTCTGCAGCTCTGTGTAAGGAGTATCTTATTCCAGAGATGCATCCCTTTATTTTATGCAGGTTGTGCAGTTTCATATGTATCTGAAGGTGCAAATGCTATTTAGTAGGCAGTCATAGAGGTTCTCCTTCAGCAAGTCCTTACTAGCTTTGGCCTTTATTTTTTTTAATGTTCTATTGTAGTTATTCTGAAAATGGAATAAATATTTTCATGAATCAGAGAGCATGAATGTTCAATTCAGCCTAGGACTGGGCTTTTAGTTTCATTTTTCTGTGTGGAGTTAGCAGCACAGTCATGTACTAGAAAACTGTCATGTATTGACTGACATAAGGTAAAATTGCTGGAATACAGGAAACCTTTACAGGGAGCTTTGTATAATACCTGTCTTGTTCAAGTCACTTCCTCCAGCTAAAAAACAGTGTCTTTTTTCTGTAAAGACAATTGTACACATTCTAAGAGATACTGACCACTGATTGCTGTGTTCTGTCATTTCCAACTAAACTTAATTGGCAGTTCTACCCCCTGCAGATTCAGCTGTTGATGGGATTTCATTGTTCTTTATTCTGACAGACCTTTTCCTGAAATCAAAGTTTTCTTAGAGTTGATCTGTGACAGTTTTTGAATCACTGTAACTATATCACAGATAAGGTTAAAACCACTGTCAGTTTTGATACATTGGTACTGGTTTAGAAGAGCCCCTGCTTATTTCTTTGTTTTTGCAGAGCTTTACAGATTTAACTGTATCAGTATATACAAACACATTTAAATTATTACCTTTTTTTATATTGCATGCACACAAGCTAGAAATCAGAACTTTAGTAATTGGCTGTTTGTCTGTATCACGTGATTCTCTACTTTGATTTCTGCTTTTCTGGTCAATGACTGAGTCAGAATAACTGATCACAAAGGCAATTTAAAGTCACTCTACCAGAGTAGTTGCAGCGACTGTGGAAGCCTGGGTTGTCCAGGTGCTGCTTTCATGGTAGTGGTGTAGCCGTGTGGATCTCAGCACAGACTTGCATTTTCATTGGTTTTAGTGGTACTTGCTTGTACAGCAACATTTCCAGGAGTCCCTGTGGTGACTTATCAACAAGCTCAAGCTGTACAACTTACAGCATTTTTAGATAAACTAACCATTATTAGTGTAGAACCTCAAAAACCTCCACAATACACAAGCTCTGCCTTTGGTGTGCAAGGAAGCATATTGCTGGTATTGCGACTTTATAAATCAAGGGGGTTGAGAATGGTGTATATACCGGAAGATACATAATGATCCATTAGACATTAACGAACCTCCTCTAAAGGTTTGGGGATCGCTGCCAGACTGGAAGAGTTATCATATTGTTTCCCTGGGCCGCATTGCTCTGGCACTCACCAAACATGAAATTGAAGAGCTGGATTTGCATTCTGTTGACACCATTTCTGTACTTAGTCAGCAAACAGGATGGACTCTTACCCAGGTGAGTATGTTTCTGAAGGTACTCCTGGTGATAGGCCCTTGATTCACACCCATTGGGAGTGAAGTCCTAGAAACAGATACAGCAATCCACACTACTCCTGCTGCTTTTCTGCAGCTGTGACCCCAGTGAAAGTGGGCAGGTAGGTCAGCACTGACGTCTGCCTGGCTGATGGCTTCCCTGGTTAGATGGCCCAGAGGATGTCACCATCACAATTAAAAGTGATTGATGAATGTATTCTTTAGCACTTGCCCACTAAATAGTAGAAAGAGGTCAGCAGCTCATCTCACACTAGCCCTAGAATAGATACTACTGCTACGAGATACTAACCCTTCCTAAGAGTAATCACAGAAGAGCTAGGGTGCCCCCAACCCCAGCATCCACTGCCATAGAAGCCTAAGTTATTAGCAAGTATGCCCCTCACATCTTCCTTTCTAGTTATGTCAATGGGACT
The DNA here is from genome assembly GCA_024733675.1 of Psilopsiagon aymara. Lineage (NCBI taxonomy): Eukaryota > Metazoa > Chordata > Aves > Psittaciformes > Psittacidae > Psilopsiagon > Psilopsiagon aymara. The sequence continues at coordinate 55,253 of JANRGW010029916.1, forward strand.
TTCATAAAAAGAGTTAAAAGCTTTTATTGTATATGCAATTGGCAGCATATTTCTGACTTTGGGACCCATACCATCAGGGCTCCTCAGTTGCACAGATGCTGTATGGTGGCAGGCAGCTTTGACAAAATATCACAAATCCATGTAATAGATTCTTGTTCTGAAGAGCACCGTCAGAAAGAAGCAGTTGGGGGGGGGGATTTTATAAAATATTAGTTGGCTTTTGAGGTTTCCTGGTGTAAGAATAGCTGGTTAAGAGGCTCATCCTACCTAACTTCAGTTGTCTAGAAGTTAGGCAGCTAGTTTAAGCTAGTCAATTGAGGCTCAGCATTGTGGATAGATAGGAAATCTTGGAAGATGCTTATTCCTTTTGCTGACTTTGGAGGATGCCTTGGCAGCAGGCTTAAGCTGGACACACAGTTTTTAAATGGTTAGCTTAGAATGAGCACTATTCTAAATGACTTAGGCTTGTGGAAGCATTTTATTACCGATATCCCATTCATATCTGAAAATTATGCCTAAACACAGATCATCACCTATATATGACACTTGAATAAGGCAAGACAACCTGAGGATTAGTAAAAACTAAAAATTTTATATTGATCCCCTTGAGTAATTCATTTTCTCACAGCAATTTAAATGAATTGGACAGTTCTGCTGGTGATTCAATGCCTGTTTCTTCTGGTGAAGTGTTTGCTTGTGACATGGGTCACAAGCAGAGGTACAAAGTGCTTTCAAATCAGTTGCGCTTGGGAAGTGGTTGTGTAACAGTGCCTTGTGTAAGAGTCACATATAGGTGGTGACAATGCTGCTCTTGAACATGGCAGAGTTCCAGTTAATTGTATCAGGGAGCCTCAGGAGTACATATGGTCCATGGCTTCTGGTGAGATTTTGAGCTTTATTAACAAAGCCTTCAATTATATTTACTCTGTTCATGCATGATATTTTACTGCCTTTGTAGGCAAGATCTATTTTGCAAGGTTTTCTAGAAGACTCTGGCCACACAATCAGTACACTGAAAAGCTTTGATTTAGTTGGATTAGGAGCTATTCTCTGTGCTTTGAACTCCACAGAAATCATGTCCATAAGGACTGCTGAATTCAGGTAATGTATTTAATACTTAATGAAATATTTATTAGTATCTCTGTTGATAACATTTATGGTGCATTTTTTTTCCTTCAAGATTCCCAGAACCTAAAGGATGCTATTTTACATTTTAAATGCTCTTAGAAAGGTAATAACTATTGCAGAAGGTGTACACTAGATACTTAAAATATATTCTATTTTAGGTTTCCTCTGCCATTTATATCTCACCATTTAAGTATTGCATTGAGAAAACCAGGTTTTTGCTCAAAGCATTAAACATTTGTATGCAGTTTGTGTACGTAAATTTTGAATGGAAAAATGGGTTTACAGACTTCTTACAGCAGACTAAGTATATTCAGGCATATTTATGTAATTGCAGCATGTAACGTTAACTTTGTTGCTTTTACAGTGCTGCTGTTGCAAGAATTGGCCTGCTGTTTTGTAGCACCCCTGTTCTGAGGCAGTTTAAGAAGATGACAGAATCTGTGTTTGGTACTGCTACCAGCTGGAATGGCTCTGTTTTACAGGAAATTGGTGCTATAGCAGGTAACAAAAATCAGACTCCAGATGGCGATGGTTCTGAAGCATTGTTATGAAGCATGAAGAGACAGGTTCACAGAGCAGGGCTTTTTTCTAGGCTGGGAAAAGGCATTTCTTCTAGAGAGCAGTCACCTGCAGGGATGGACATCCAGCAATTTCATTAACACTAAGGAAAACTTGTGTTATCCTAGTCCATAATGTTCTCTCAGTCCACTCAAACCGACTTTGGAGAGCATAGCCTTGAAGTCATTTGGGTCCTGTAAGCTGGAATGGGTAAATCAAGGAGGGTGAAACCAATCAGGTTTTCAAACCCACTCACTGTTTGTCAATCATGCTGCCACAAGAATGGCTGTGTTGGGCCAGAGCAGTGCTCTAGCTGACCTAGTATCCTGCCTCCAACAGTGGAAAGAGTGGGCTGCCTGGGGAAGGGCAAAAGAGCAGCAGAGTTGTCAGCCTGGAGTGATACTTCTCCAGAGTGTCCTCACAGTCTCTGAGACTTCCTGAGCCAGAGGTCCCACACAATTTTGTTCATGGACTTTTTTTCCCTGTGATCACTTAACTGCACACTGAACTCATAAATTTTAGGATCCCTGATGCCTGCAGCAATGATTCCACACTGTAAGTACCTAATGAGTGAAGAACTCCCAGTGCATCCTTCCACTCCCTAATCTTGTATCAGAAGAGGCTGAGAACAAGCATTCCCTAATAATGCTGCTTATGATTTTATTGGTTTTTATCACTCTCTCATTTCCAAAAGTAACTCAGGTAGAGTACATTCCATACCATAGAGTACATTCAGGTGGTTAAAGTCAGATGGTTTATAATGCTGGAATATAATGAAAGAAAACAAAAAAAAAAGAACCAGTATCTCTCTCCATAACACACTGAAGTAAACCATTTATTAGATGTTTTGTATGAATGCTTAAAATTTGTGTTTTCCTAAAAATAATAAAAAGAGTATTAACTGAGTTCTATTCCTTTTGTGGTTTGGTTTTTTAGGTGGTTTGAGTGAGGATGAATTAAAAGCTTTTGATAAAAACTTGATGCCATATTTCCAGCCTGTGGCAATAAGACTTATACCTCCCGAAATTTTCCAAGTAAGAGCTTGGTTATTGATGATGTGACCGAATTTCTATCATTTTTACCCTAGTATAAGTAAACTGCAGCACTGATCTATAGTTTGGTTTTGGGTTTCAGCAAGAATTTTGTGAAGAATGTGTTAAGCGAGAGGCAGTCAAGGATCTGAAACATTAACTTTCAGCTATATCATCTGTATTTGTGATGCCCGTAAAATATGCTAGATAAGCTTTATTTATTCTTCAGAATGCATCCCAAGGAAAAAGCAAAGATCTAGGGTTGGAAAGCAGGGAACAGACTCTCTTTCTTCCAACCCTATATTCAGATATGAGTTTTCTTCTCTGTTTATTAACATTAGCAAGGATGCTGTCATAGCTACTCGCTGCTGACTATGTAAGAGCTTTTCTATTATCCTAAAATTTGACAACATTCTCCCAGGTTAGCTCTAAAAACCATCTTGTACAGCAGATACAGATGGAAAGGAATTCCACCTAATTACGTCAGATCTGAACGTAGACCAGAAATAAGAACTTGCATCTTGAGATCTCTGCCCCAGACTTTATTTGACTTAGTGGCAAGATTAGTATTCTGCCTATGCTGTTCTCTTTCAGATGCTCAGGCAAGCAATGTACCTATGGACAGATGAGCTAAACAGATAGTTAATTGTGTCAGCTTCCATAAAAGAGAAAAACCCCTTGAACATTAACTATTCTTCACAGTACCACTGACAGTTTAGATGAGCTTGAACTGTCTTTTGTGCAACTGTTTCTTTGAAAAACAGGCAAAACTGAAGGTCTATAGCACCTTGTAGAATTTCCTTCAAATAGCACATGTTGTTAGTGAGAATGGTAACGATGCTACAAAATGTGCTTAATGAATAACAGGGCACCTTCTTGGAAGAAGTTTTCAGTATTTGAAACATTCAAAGCAGATTTTCCTTTTGCAAAAGTTTTGTGTAACTTCATTTTATGGCTGAATACATTATTCAGTTTCTGATTTATGAAACATTATGGACATTAATTGAGTTAAGAAGAGGCTCAATTCAGAATTTCTGGACCCATAGGCATCTACATGTGTTTATTCAGTTTAAAAAAGCACATCATTTGTCAGACAAAGAAAAATCAGGAAGGGTTTGCTCTATTGTCTGACCTACTTGGAAGGGGAATTTAGTCTTTCTAAAGTAGAACCTGGATACAGAATTACTGCAGCAAACTAGGCTTGCTTTGTAGAAGGGCTAAAATCCTTGTGACTGCAGAATCAAAGCAATCCAGCATACCCAATACATGCAGGCTTTACAAACTGGTTAATTGCTATGTGATATCAGACAATTACTGTAAGATTATGATTGCCAACTTTCATTTTTAAACTCAAGTTTTAACATGACCAAATTTGGAAGATTTTCAATCTAAATGAGAAAATTAAATAATTAAATTAAAGCATGGGTTTTTTCATCTTGTTGCATTACTGCTAACTATAATCAAAGGTCAAACATAGGTTCAAGTGAGGTCCTCTGGGAGCAGATGTAAGAGGAAATAAATGACAAAAACAAGAGGATACACAGTGTCATCATTGTTTGAACAGATCAGAAAAGAAATGGCTGGAAAATTAAACTCCAGCAATATATTGAAGAAGTGTTCAATATAGTGTTGGCATAGAAAGCTTTTTCAAACTGTCAGATCCCAGCAACAAAGAGAAGGGTGAGAGACAGATGAATGGTCAGTAAAGTAAATGAATGCAGAGGGGGGTTTTAAGGTCTATTGGGTTTTTTTTTATAGCAACACAATGTTGAAAGCTACTTCCTCTTGTTCCGAATGCAAGGCAGTGCTGACTTCTGATTCCTTACCTGCCTTGTGTAATTGACAGCCTAAACCAATTTCTCTGGCTTTTATTTCTCCTAGGCATTGTCCCCAGAACAAATAGCAAACCTGGGCCCTGAAAATGCCGCCATGGTTACCAGGTCACAGCGTGAGCATCTGAATACATCACAGCTCCAGAGCCTTCAGCTGGCACTGGATGGAGCCAGGACAAGCACCCCAGAGACACAGAACACTGCAAGCACTACCCAGGAGGTGCAAACTGCAGCTCCAAGTGGTAAGTATAGTCGTTCCTTTCTCCTGCAGAGGGGAAGGACACACACACGCCAGTGGGGTGTGCAGTCCTGCAGCATCCACCAGGATCACACCTGTATTTTGAAGGTGAGTTACACAGAGTTTCCTAATCAACTTTTTAACTCACATCTTAAATCTCAGGCCTCAAAACATTTGTTTGACCAAAACAAACAATGTATGTTATTGGATTTACCCACAAGAAGAGTTAATGGAGGATGATGGTTAGAAGGCATTAGTAGCTATGTGGTGCTAGTAGCGTTACACTATGCTAAGTACTAGTTTGTGTAAAACACAGTCTGAAACAGTGAGCTTTCCCTCTCCTTCTTTCCCATATTTTTGGCTAAATTTAAGGTAGAGCTCTCAATCTCTGGACCCTGAGATCACAACCTTTTTCTGCAGCAGAACCTTGTGTTGCAAAGCTGAAAGGAGGTAGCACTGGATTGAATTAGTATCTTTATCAATACTGTAGGACTTTTTGAGCAGTTTTTCCTGCTGTTCCCAACCTATTTGGAATTAAAGCTTATTAGTGCCTAAGTTTTAGTGGTTTAACATATTTGGTGGTTTTTACTTCTCCATATTCCACTTTGTACCAGACAAGTTGTGCTGGCAAGTGTGTTAGTGGATGCTTTACAGTGAGTGAGAGTTTGGATTCAGTCAAGCCAACACTGAGAATTTATCACTATCAGACAGCAAATATTGTTGCTTCCAGTGATACCAGCAACACATATGCTGTTGAAGAAGAGAGAGGAATGTTGAGGTGCTGAAAGAGCACCCACCCACCCCCACCCCCCTTCAGGAGGACTGAATTGCTAAGATGCCCTTGCTGGAAATTAGAGCAGACCTTCCCCAGAAACAGTTCAGGCCCCTCATGTTTGACCTGTCCCTCTGTAGATAAGCCAAAGTAAAGAGTTTTCTGGGTAAAGATCACCTGAGCTCTTGAGCTGCGTGTTCATTTTTCCTGTCTCTAGTGAGTACCATCCCTAGGTAAAGCTGTTCTTCAGAGCTGTGTATGTTAAACTGGAAGTGAGTATTCTGACCAGTGTCATCTTTTGAGCAGCTGAATGTAATTAGGATTCAGCTCTTGGAATTTGCTGCACCTCTCTGGGGTCATGAGGTAAGACTGTACTAGTGATGCTAAGATACAATGCTTTCTGCTTTTCAGATGCTTCTTGTTTGAATGGCTTCACTATCTCGTTGTATGCTGTGATTATACTACATCTGTCTCTCTGAATCCACATTTGTTAAGCTTGAGGTAAGTTATATTTTTAATAGAAGTAGCTTTATAACAGAAACAGGGAACAACACAGGGTGAAGGACTGTAGGATCTTCTTCCTGCTTTAAATACAGAGACAATTTTGAACATTTTTTCTGTATCACAATGGTGTCTCTACCTCTTTCAGACTATCTTTGAATCTAATCAAGGGGAAAGCCCTTTATCTTTGCTGTAAGGCCAACATTAACAAAAGTTTATTTAAAATTCTATGTAACACCACTCCGTTACTGCATTGTTATTTGGAATGCATTGTTGGTATTAATCTTCATTGTGCCTCTTCCAGTCTAAGATTTGACTCCACAACCACTTTGATAATCTGCAGTTAAAAGAATGTTGCCATTAACTTTTATTGGATTTTACCATTTTGACAGACTAAAATTTAATGAGAGCCCGGGGCTTAAGGTATAAATTCCATTCAAGCAGACTAAATGGTAAAGTGTTCTACTTAGTCTTTAATACTGCAAATCAAACTATGTCAAATGACTTAATTTTCTTTGCTTTTTGATTTTCAGTGTCCTGGAGCTTACAAAGGAGATGCTAGAGATAAAGAGTTGCAGCTCAGCATGAATAGTAGAATCAAGAAGCTCTGAGATTCCTGAGTGCAGAATGGTTAAATTCTTAAAAGCAATCCCTTCCTCTGCCATCGTGAAGTATTCCCTTTCCCTGTCTTTAGGATTAATAAGTAACACAGGATCCCTCCAAGTACTTCAGGCAAATTTCAAAACTGGAAATGGCTTATCTGCCCCATGAGATAATGAGTAAAAGATACTTATGTGTTAGGCAGGAGCCTGAACTATCTAGGAGACAGGTAGAAGGTGACTGTTATTTGGAAGCTGGTGTATTGTGCCCAGTGCTTTTTATATTGGCTAATTTTATCACACTATTGTATCCTCCCTTTGGGTTTTCTTCTCATAGTTTGAGCATACCTTCCCCTGAACAGAGGCTATCCTTCTGTGTGACCTAGCAGAAACCGTCCTAAAAATTACTGCTGCTGTGATAAAATAACTTCATCTTTGGGCTGGTGGTTTAAATCCTGCTCAGATTAGAAGTGAGGATGTGTTTTTATAATACAAGCACCTTTACAAAATGCAGTGCCTCATGGGTGTATGTATTTAACGCAGAGGGCATTGGCAAATACTATTTCATGCAACCAAATGCACCATAGAAACATGCTTGTGTTCATCATAAGCTCCCTCCACTTCAGGTGGGGTTGAAGCATACACCTGGGAATAATAAGGAAAAACTGTTCACTGGGTCTACATACTACTAGGACTGTCAATCCAATGTTTTGTGCAAGTTCTATACGAAGTTATCATAAACCATAAATATTATCATGTATTTTATCAACATATGGCTTATTACATGTCTAATGTTTCTCATGCAACACCTCAGTATCTTAAACAATAGAGAAAACATTAAAATCCCTCTGCATCTGAACATACTTTCTGATGTTGTTCAACTTAATACCGAGAAAGCATGGTGCAGTTCTCCATTTTGCCATTGCAAAAGTCTTTAAATTTTCTAGACTAAGAAAGGCAATGCATAAACCTAAGAATTTTGCTCTTTCATTTAGGGCTGTGCTCTAGTAAATGCCTTTCAAATATTTATTTGTATCTCTTTGTGGCAAACATTACATCTAGCTCTCGGCACTGAAAGAATTGAAATTTTACTATAGGTGGGAAGGCAGTAGGAGTGGGGCTGAGAGGGAAAGGCAGAGGGAAGAGGCTTGCTGCTTCTGCTGCAGCTAGGGAGGGGGTGAGCTTAGCTGTCGCTCCTGTTGGGAGTAACAGCTTCCACCACAGTCCCATATACTCTGTAATTCCTGCAGCAGCAGGAGGCAACCTGATTTTCAGGACTTTGTTATTGGCAAAGTCAGCAGTGAGAGCATGGCCGTTTTTTGCACCCACCTCATCCTTCTCCCTTTTTAGCAACCTGCTGCTGTAGGAACTGCCTGTGCCTATACCTAACCCTGACAAGTGTGACATGATGTTACAGGTTGTACTATGTGCTCTAGTTTTGCATTTTATGGACAAAGAACTAATATTGCTGCAAACTGCCTTGCACCTTTTTCTCCAATGCTAACAATAAGATTCCAGCTCTTCCCACTGTGTTTCCTTTACTGCATGTAAACAGTAGATTGCAGCATTTATTTTAAAAGAAAAAAAAAAAAAGTTATATTAATCCCAGTGAATAAAATTCCCACTAAACGAAAAAACTGCTTCAGTGGAACAAATTCATTATAAAGAATTAGCTGGTTTTTCATATTAAAAAGTTCTGCCTCATTTAGATGTGACAGTACCAAGTTGTTTGATTTGTAGAAATTGCATGACTTGAACTCGGAATTCTTTGTGCACTTCAGTGAAGATGCAGGAGAATATTTTCAGTCAAGGATATAGTCAGTGTTTCCAGTTGAGCTGTTTAAGTCGGATACATGACTTAACTATACCAAGCACTTCAAAAATATATATGAGCTGAAAATTATCTTCTGCTGTCAATGTACCTGGGAGTGACTCTGTCTACAATCATGTGAGTAAGAGTTTAGCTTTAATTGGAGCAGGAGTGAACTCTTTGTTTGGTGCCATCTGTGCTGTAATTTCTTTCAAGCACAAGTGCTTTTAAGTAGCTGAACTCCTCAATTATTTATTTATTTTATTAAATTAATAATTATGTTAATAATTTTGGCATTGCATTTACATTTGACCAAATACATGTCTATTTCTTACAAGAGTGCTGTAGGAAGGGTAAACATGAAGCACCCACTTAATGTACTTATTTCATGGTGAGATTACAAACCCTGTGGTTTGTAAGATGGTGTGAGCATCTTGGATGGCAAATGCTGTAGAAAAGCAATTACACTTTTGCCAATGTAGCTCTTGTAAAGGTCGCTGATGGAAAAACCCATTCTACAAAAACTGATTAATGAGATACCTCCCTCAAAACTGTTGAAACTGAATCTCTGGGAAGAACAGATGGAGAGAAAGAGATGGAGAGTGCTGGGGTACATGGTATGTAACCCATATATGTAATCTGCTATCTGTTCACTTCCAGTAGCTAAGAGAAAACTGAAACAGAAACTTTTCACTCTTGTGAAACAAAGCACAGTTAATGCAGGCATCCATGCCACAGGATACCACTAGTCATACCGATCTGTGCACATATGTAGTATTGACAAAATGTATGTGATCACTTTCACTGGAATGCATTAATGGGAAAAATGTCTCACAGTCCTTCTTCATACCAAAAAGATTTTGGGGAAGAATATATTACAGAGAACTGTGTGTAAAGATTTCTTCAATCCTTAAAAAAATATTTTTCCTAATTATCACTGTGGGTAACATTTGTCTAAACTGAGCTTGATTTTTCCGATATCCTTTTAGTTCTAACATTTATATTTGAAAATGGGAAAAAAATCAGATGAATGCATAAATCTACTGTTCAATATATAGCATGGCAATCATTTTCCTATCTGGGTATTGTGAGAATTGTGGCTCTCTTCTCCACTTGTTACTACTCTGATGGTTGCTAGGCACTGCTGTACGTACTGCAGGATATACATCTGGCTGTCGATTGTCTGACATAATTCTGGTGTAGTCCAGCTCTTTTGAGTGTGGTGACCATGTGGCAGGTGGCCCTGTCCAGCAGTATGTAGGAGGAGGTATTTCGTTTAATTAATTTAATTGAATGTAGGATTCTTAAAGGGTTAACAGATGGGAAAAAATATTTTGTTGGCTTATTATTTCAGTGCCTGACACCTTTATATTGAGAATTGTGTTTCAAAAAGAGAAAAGGGGCTACTAGTTGTCGGTCATCAGTAAAGAAAACATCTACCACCTGGTATTGAGGAAATGCTGCATCTGTGATATCTTTAAATCCCTGAAGATAAGAAAACAACTACCATCCACAGTATCTGAAAACTGTCCTTGTTAAAGCTGGCATTATGGCTGTTGTCAGGTTTTGTTCAGTACGTGGAATGTTTGACTCACAGTGATCTCAATCTGTCACATCAGAGCTAACCAACTCCTATCAGTGTCAGGCTCTAAAGATACTGCTTTAAAAAAAAAAAAAAAAAAAAAAAGAAGGCATCCTTCTTCAATTTTAAGAAGCCCCTTTTGCCTCTGGATAAACTGCTCAAATATTCCAGAGGTAAATATGTACGGCATTATTGCAGATTTAGCTTATCACTTGACTGCTGTGCCTATCTTAGGATCACCACCACTGGATTTATTTTCCCCTAACACAGACTGCAGCCCTGTCGTACAAACTGGGACCTTTTTACAGTCCTATTGTTTTCCCATGTGGAAGCAGAGGCGAGACATGCCTGTAAGGATACTGGAAAAACACACCCAGGGTATTGGGAGAGGTCTGACTAACCCTGATGACACTCAAAAATAAGTAAGGAATTGAACAGTCAGCTGGAATTTGTCACATGAGGAGGTAATCCTATAGCACTGGCTGCAGCGCACTTGCTGGTGTTCTGGCTCTTACTGTGTTATGGTTATAGATACCACACACTGCTTCTGAGTGTGCACACAGACAATTACAGCATATAAGTTGAGGAGTGAGACCTCATTAAACTGTGGTACCTTGTTCCCTTGTGATAGACCGTCTTCCTTAGACAGAAGTAGAAAGAAAACTTCAAATAATCTCTTCCTCTCTCCCCCATCCAAAAAGGCTGATATTCTTGGTTGGTACACAAGTTCAAGCAATGTGATCTCTTTATCTCAGTGAAAATGTTTTTGATAAGTGTGTGGGTTTGTTGTTTATTTGTTGGTTGTTTTTTTAAAAGCAAGATCTGTAGGCATGGGCCTAAAGATGGTTAAAAACCTTATTTTACTCCCTTATAGTCCTAGTTAGTGAAATATTCTTTCCTGTGTCATATGCTGTGGGACAGCCTTGTGTACTGCTTACTCCACTGCTGTTCAGGTGAGGAATCTGACTTCCCTTTCCTGTAAGGCAGGAGGAAAACTGGATAGAAAAGACTGGTTTGTGAAGAATGAACACAAACTCCAATGTAAGTTAGGTTTCTTTTATCAGTACTCCAGAACATCTGACACTGCTCCTGAGAAACAGTATTTTGTGCATTGTTATATAGCATGCTGTTAGAAGTGCAGATAAGTGACAAGCTTTTCAGAGAACAAACTAAATCTGTGTACCATCCAGGTATCCAGAACTTCATATTTTAGTAAAGTGTCTGATTCATTATTGGACTTCATTTTCACACCTACCTACTCAGTCCCTAAACACAGAAATTTAGATATTAGCACATACACCCCACCTGACCTTGTTTGGGATCAGGACCTGTAGGAATTTTTTACAATAGGTATTTTAGCAAAATTCACATCCGGTTCTTTAATTGTACCCAGAAATAGTCTAGAAATGTATTACATTTTTTCTGCCATGAGTAGCAAGCAGCCAATGTCCATCTGCCTCTTCCTGCCCCTTTCTTTTCAACATCAGTCTGCTTTTCCAATCCAGATTAATAAAAGGATTTTCTTGCCCTTATGACGCAGGAGCACAAGGCATGTTCAAAGCTTACAATCCAAGTGACTATACATTGGAGTATTAAAAGAAGGAATTATGATTGCTGGATTTCTTGCTTTGCTAGCAACAGTAAAACATTTACCATCTAATGTTTTAGCTGGTATAAATTAAAATATTTTAAATATTTAGCAGCATCTCACTTAGTATCTGTGGCCTCTTTGGAGTACATGGAGAAAAGAAGAGAGACCAGGAGTAAATTTGTAGAGGAGAAATACAAAAATAATGTAAAATACTGTCAGAAATACAGCAGGATAATATTTTCTGATACTCCTTTCCCTGATAATTTCTAACTGTTGTATAGACAAGAACTGTATTGATTTAGCAAAGAATAGCCATGGCTATGGTTAAAATGATGTGCAGGTTTGATCTGCGAGCTAAAGCTGCCCTAGGTCATCTGTAACTGGGCCTGCCATGTTTCAGTATGTAATCAGATGTCAGAAAACAACTTAGATCACAAGTTTGAATAAATCCCACATGAACTGAGAAAGGAGGTGAGGGAGAAAGGATGTCAGCTCTCTGCCTTTAATGTATCTATTAAAATAGATTCCAGATACGCATCTGTCAGTGTTTTTATTAGCTACTTTTAGTTCAGCCTTCATCCTTTTAGAAGTGTTTACATCTAACATATTAAATGTACATATTTCAATCAAGCCTGTGTCAAACAGCTACTCTGGCTAGTCCAGCCAGTACTCTAAGACATAAACTGTGGTTTCAGACCTTACTGTTACACTTGGATATAGCAATGGAAGTGCCATAGTAGTGCAGCTGCAGAGGTTGTACTACATATTTGCACTTCCTCCCCACTGTTGCAGTCTGTACCACGGACCTGGGGAGTTCTGTCAAACACTGTCATCTTCAGTACAAATTCTCCAAGCACTGGATTTGGATTCCTAACGTGCGTCCTCAAATAGGTGGCTTTCCTGGTAATTACATCACACGTTAGTTGATGACGAAAATTATTTAATATCTGTTTAAAGTAATTAGAGTGCAAATTTATTAAACTTTCTGAATGTGACATAGCATCTTAAGGCATTGTAAGTGTAAGATAAGAGCAATACTATGTGAAGGGGTTGTATTGCTGTACTTACATGTACAGTTTACAAACACAGCGATTTAAGAGGACAGGCTTGATTCTTAATCTCTGAAAATAAGTAAGTTTGTTTTTGTCACACTGTGAATACTTACTAAGAAAAGATAAACTCAAGCAGAGGGTACTAATCACGTCTCTTTTCTTTCAGGGAGCCCTTTAAAAATGTCAGTGTTTATGCTACATTTTAGACAAGAAAATGACAGATTGCAGTTAGGATCCTTTTCATAAATCTTCAAACAATACATAACTTTCTGCTGTGGGAAATTCTCTGAACATGGTTCTGTACACTTTGTTCTCTAACAGTAAATTCCTTACACTATTTCCTGAAACAGGGCATGAAATGATGTAAACCAAGACATTTTTAAGAAATAACTCACCCTTTCTGAAATGCTATAAAAAAACAAAGCATCACTGTTCCGCTGGGATCACCTCTTACTTATGTTCCACACTCACTGGAAATCCTGTTCCTGTAGGGCTGTTCCCAGCTTGCTTTGGTGTTGGTTTGATTTTTTGTTTTGGTTGGGTTTGGGGTTTTTTTCCAAGAGAAAACTGGGAGTTACTGGAATGCTGCTCAAGAGCAGATACCTCTTTGAGCTGCATGCTGGGCAACGCTGACAGTGATGCTCTTCTACAGGTACAGTGATTCAGGGCTGCTAACAGGCACCATTGTAACTTGCAAAGCCTTACTGCTTCAAGGAATAATGGCTATGTTACCCCACGGATGATGTGCATATCTGAGTGTAACCACGAATCAAGTCAATAGCCCGTTGTCACCAAACATGACAACAACTGTTAAATACCGACTGCTCAGCTAGGTTATGCAGCCCTTTCTCCCCATTCACTGACAGGTCCCTGCCGGAGCCAGGAGCTGCTACTGGACCAGGAGCTGCTCCCGACCACATGGCTGCACTCTGCTCACTGCCAGTTAGCAAAACAGCAACCGTTCATTCACCTAAATGGACTTCTAAAGAGTTGGAGGTAAAAAAAGAGGCCGAGGCGCACGCCCTGCTCCATGCGGGGCTCATGAGATGAGACAGGATACTGGAGCTGGTCCAGAAAAGGTCAGCGAAGCTGGTGAAGGGTCTGGAGCACAAGTCTGATGCGGAACAGCTGACGGAACTGGTGTTTAGTCTGGAGAAGGCTCAGGGACGACCTTACAGCTCTTTACAACTACCTGAAAGAAGGTTGTAGTGAGGTGGGCGTTGTTGTTACTCTTCTCCCAAGTAACAAGGAATGGGGCAAGAGGAAACGGCCTCAAAGGTGCACCAGGGCAGGTTTAGACTGGATATTAGGAACAATTCCTTCACCAAAAGGGGGATTAGGCATTGGACCAGGCTGCCCAGGGCAGTGTTGGAAGAGTGGAAGTCCCTGGAAGAGTTCACAGACTGTGTAGATAAGGCCCTTAGTGCCATGGTTTAGGAGTGGACTCGGCAGTGCTGGGGAACAGCCGGACTTGGCGATCCTAAACGTCTTTTCCGACCTAGTTGACTGTCATTCTATGACTCGAGCCCGACAGGGGGCCGGGCCGGGACGCCAGCGGGCCGGGCTGTGCGGAACGCCGGCGGCCCCCGCGGCGCTCCAGTCCCGGCCGGGAGGGGGCCCGCCC